>UESW01004849.1:396748-648671 GCA_900491605.1 Calamus simplicifolius | reverse complement strand
GAAAGATGAGATTATGAATTAAATAGGTTATCTGAAAAGAATTGTCTACAAACATACTTGATTGACCTTCTACTTCCTATATGGTCTATCCAAGCCAACTCAAGTCAAATCCCAATTAGCCTTTAAGATCCTGTCAAATAAAAATTTAGCTTTTATGTTATTTTGATAGCTTGTACTTAGGACATTTACTATTTTGTATCTTGGTACATGAGGTAATGCAATGTTTTTGATGTAATAAAACACTGTTTGAATGAATGATACAATATTTGATACAATGATGATTGCAATGAATGATATCTATTCTTCAATTTTTCTGAATTTGAATATCACTTTAAAATTCTTTATACAATTATTTTTTACCTTTTTTTTGATAACAAAAAAGGAGAGAAAAGAAGAATTGTATATGCATAAGGGAGAGAGAGAATGAGAATTTAAATATATTCAATCTAAAAGAAATGTGCATAAAGAAAGGAAGAGTTATATTATGCAGGGGGAGCGTAATTTTTATTTGATATAGTTTATGTTGATCATTATTGATTAATTTTGCTTATTTTGAAACTATGGCTTATTTCTTAAATTGAACAAATTTAAAGTCTTGATAAAGTTTACAATGCTTATGAATTCTAATGCATATACTCAAGTTTTTGTCATCATCAAAAAGGGAAAGATTGTTGACCCAATTATTAATTTTAATGATAAACAAAACTATTTGAGTATAACTCATGAAGTTACTAATGATTTTGATTAAGTGTTTCAGTTTATAACTTGTTAAATGATTAAAATCTCGAGAGAAATTAAGTTCGGAGCTTAATTCTAATGTCAAGGTAAGATTGCAGACATTAGAGTCGACACATAGAATCACAGAGCCGACTCCGAAAAACGGCACGGATTAGAGTCGACACCTGTAACCTGCAGAGTCGACCCAGTAGAAAAACAGAGAGATGATTTTTCGGGTCTCAAATTAGAGTCGACACCTGAGGAGTTAGAGTCAACTCCAGAAGAAAAATGTGTCGACCCCAGAAAAGTTAGAGCAGACTCCAAATCGGGCTGTTTTGGGGATTTCAAGTTAGAGTCGACCCCAGGAAAGTCAGAGCCGACTCCAGATTGTCAGAAACGACTTTCAGATGTGTCAGAACATCTCTAAACCTTACTTTTTATTTTAAATCTCACGGCTATTACCTTATTTGTTCCTAACTTTTCTTCCATTTTGATTCTAACGGATAGTTTTCATCTATTCTTAGTTTTGGAAGGATCTATAAGAGCATGAGGGATGTGACCGTTTGAAAGATGAGAAAAAAAATAGAGAAGAAAAAGAAAAGAAAAATCTGAGAGAAAATCAGAGGGAAAAAATTAAAAGGAAAGATCGTGTTGATTCCCTAAGAGAAAAGAGAGAAATTCCTAGTCTTCACACTTTCATTTTGAAGAGATTTCTAAGTTTGAAGAAGCAAACAAGCAAGCCTTAGTTCCTATTCTTCATCTGTTCTTCCAAGCTTCAAGAGAATACTCAAGAAAGATCCATTCAAAAGCAAGAAAGATGAGAAGAATCAAGCCACAAAGATCTACAAATCAGGCTTACATTTCTATCTCTTTGTTTGAATAGTTAACTTGTGTTATTTGCTCATTTAAGGAGCAGTTGTTGTATCAAACATTCTTGTTTTTCTTGTGAACTGAGTCAATCAGGTGATTGAATCAGTTGAGGCAGATTGCCTTGTGCAAGCAGTTGCTTGCGTATAAGGTTTTGTGCTGGTGAATCTTGAAACCAACTGGATTTGTTGTGCACCCAGAAAATAACAAGTTTGAGTTGTGATCTTGTGAAACAACTCTGCTGTAATCAAGGTTGATTATAGTGTGGACCCAAGAGGTACTTGGGAGTGGACGTAGGTGTAGGTACACCGAAACCACTAAAATCTCTGTGTTTGCAGTGCTTGACTCTTTATCTCTTCCTCTTCATCTCCTCATTGCATATTATGTTTTAATTGTTGCATATCTGTGATTTATTTTAAGTTGGGGTTTTACTTCAAAAGAGTTTACATTTTTTAAAGACCCAATTCACCCCTCCCTCTTGGGTTGCTATCTGGGACAACATCCTACACTTTCACTTGTATGTCATACCAGTATCTCTACACTCCTTGGTTAAGATGACAACCAACAAATATGATATACAACGTCCTATAATTTAGTACTATGGGTCCTGTCATAGTATATCATTTGGTCGCGAACTCTTTTTAGGACCTTCAAAGATAAATCCTCCTTTATCGTGAAGGAAGATCCTGAGGGCTTCATTATTATTAGGAGTTTTAAGAAGATGTTCTTGTAATGAATAAACTCCGAGGGCTTCATTATTATTAGGAGTTTAAGAAGATGTTCTTGTAATGAATAAACTGCCAAATAACTTTTAATATATCAATTTATATGTAATTTACATTAGCACAATCCTCAAATGATTGGCTTTAGGGTACAATTACCAACAAATATATCTATGAACTGTATGTTACAATGTTTGCTATAATGGCAAATCTATAAACACAACCACCGTAACTACAAATTAGAATATAAATGCTAACTTATTAAAGAGCCTGATAGGTACTTTGTTTATTTCTAAGTTCTCATTTTACTTCTCTGTATCTAAATAATAATAATAATTTTTTTATAAACTTTCGCTCAGTAACACTAAGCATAAATTAGTGGATCTAATAACTGAAGATTTATAAGACTTTTATAAAACAATGCATATCATTAATTAAAAATTGATAACTTATAGTTTACAACTTTGATACACTAATACTTTAAATTTTGAAATATTTTTAACTTGTACTCAAATTTTTTGTATAAAAGTTTTCATGTCATCATGTTCAAAATTTAAAATCATCAATAATTAAAAATTTTATGTCATTTATCACTAGTATTTTATAATCACTAACTATGGTTAGATATATCCCTATGATAGAGCCAGTGCATTATATTTAACTCTATGAATGAGGTTCGATCTCCGCATATATTTTCTACATAGATTGATCCAGTATCAGTCATCTATCATTACATAGTGCATCGAGAGTTCTATGTTTTCACTTACATTTTTATCATCAATAATTTTATATTCATTATATTTACTTTTTCATGTAACCATAATTTTATTTTTTAAAAAATAGAATTCATTTTTTTAAAAGCCTAAAATTTTATTTTTCCTTTCAACAAAATTTCTGTAATAAAGCAATGCTTTACATTCATAATTTACTCACTTAATCTAGTATTTGTAATAAATAGCTATAAAAATAACTAACTTTGCCAAGATCGATTCCAAGCCTGCATAAAGGAGGGTTGCTTTAGATAGCTGACAGACAGCGCAAAACTTTGTCAGATTTCTTAAAATATAAATTTATTAAATTAAACTATAAAAAGTTAGGATATTTGAGCATCGATTTAGTCCAAAATAGAGCAAAGTGAAGGAAATAGATTCATGTGGCCGACCCTATGTAGTTGAAAAAAATCTTAATTGAGTTGAGTTAAGCTTTAAAAATAACTGTATAATACTAGGCATTAAAACATTAATTATGCATAAAAATAAAATAGTAATATTTAATCAATATATATAAATTCTTAAATAGATATTTATAATAAAGTAATTTACAAAATCTTCTAATTTATAATTAACCTATTATTTGATCTAGATTTATAATGCAAAATTTAAACCTTTAATAATATTTAAAATAATTATAAAATCTCATTATTTTAAAATAACTAATTATATGAAAGTTTTTCAAATTTTGATCCAAATAATTATTTATCAATTATAACATAAATTTTTGGCAATCATGCAACATTATAAAAACCTAATTTATGGTCAGATTACTTACCATAGCTTGAAATTCTTTTACCAATCGTGAATTATTTATAAAATACTTTAACAATTAAATTGAAGAGAACTAATTATAAAATCGGTGAAAATCAATCCTTAAATTTTGAGGCTCTAAAGCTCCATCAACCTTGATCCTTTAACTCTTATCTTTTCATCCTTTAAACTATTAATATGATATTAAAAGATCTCAATTGAATCCTATTTATTACAAAATTTCATAAAACAAATATATTTCTTATTCTTTGTAAGACACTAATCCCCCAAAACCAATAAACTTCTTAATTCTTTTAGAATATTAATTTTTTAAAAAAATCAAAGAGATAAATATCTATTAAATATTTAAAAAATTGATTCTATACTTAAAACCAACTTTTAACGCATCTAATATATTTTTAAAATATAAAATTTAGATAAAAATATCAAAATCATCTTTATCATGCTCAACAATATTTTCATAATTTATATGAAGTTCACCAGCACTATAAATTTTCATTAAATTATTCCTAGCTTCTTCAATTGAATTTTGATTTGAGTAATTTAAGATGTATTAGAAAGTGAATTACTCAATGCAGATATCATAGAGATATTTTTATTTAAAAATTTTGATTATATAATTTTGATAATATTTAAATTGAGTCTTAATTTAGAGTGAGAAACCCAAATGGGCCAGGTCTGATAGAGGAGCTAAGGAAATTGGTGCACAAGTTCAAAGAACAATTTATCAAGCAGCAACAAATAAAATCAAATTTTAACCTTTCTTTTCTCAATGTTTCAGCTTTTGTTTTGCAAATATTTCTATATATCCAGCTAATTTTAGGGAAATGATACGTTCACGGTTGTGATAATTTTTTCAGAACATAGATGAAAGGAGGAAAAAAGTGTCTTTCCATTTGATCTTTACTTATCTTCTTTTTTAAGTTTTTTATTTATTTTTAAAGATTTTTTTAGGGGCAGTTAATTTGGATTCGTGTGAATTTAAGTTGGAAAAGAGGACCTCTCACAATTTGATTTAGTTATTACAAATTATTTCAAATTAATTAGGTTTTTTTTAAAAAAATTGAAAATATGAGTTTCGCACTGGTATTTTCCACAAAGCAATTTTTAATTTTTAAATTTTATTTCTTTCTTCTCAGGGAAAGTATTCCACTTTTGACTTTCTATTGATTTATGCATTGAGAATTAGCATCTTTTTTTTTTTTTTTTTTTGGTAACAAACGGGCGATCACACAAGTCTCGTGTGAATCAGCCCAGATACATCAGATAACAAAATATGCTTAAGACAAGTAGGAGAGTGATCTCCAGCCCTCCAATTCCATGAGCCAGAATGCTAAGCCATAAAAGAGGCCATCCAATCAGCAGCCGCATTAGCTTCCTGAAATATATGACGAATCAGGACCGAGTTGTTCCCTCGCAGAAGGTAATAAATATCCCTCAAGATTGGATTAGAGGGACCATCAGAATAATTCTCCTTCTGCATCCAAGAGATGACCGTCTTAGAATCACCCTCGATCATAATCCGATGAGCACGGAGAATCCGAACGGCGTAAGAAATTCCTGCCCATGCCGCATAGAGCTCCGTCATCAGGACAGAATAGTCAAGAGCTCCAAACCCTCCTGCCACCACCAGATCACCCGCCTCCCCACGGATAATAAACGCAGAACCAGCGTTTCTACCGCGGACACTCCCATCGAAATTGATTTTGACATACCCTGGAGGGGGGGGCTCCCAATGGATGAAAACCGGATACCGGTTTGCTGCCGAAGCAGCAGGGGAACCCAGCGGCCAGAAGAGCCAAAACCAACACCGGATAAGACACGGTCATAGTCCATAATCAGCCATCTTATCTTCCTCACAACCCTATAGGGAGAAGCAGAGGTATTAGAAAAAATGAACTCATTCCTTGACAACCATATCTGATATGCCGTGGCAGCCCAGAGACCACTTTTATACCGTGATCCCCAACGAATATCATGAAAAAAGGAGGAGCGCGGAGATGCCGTTTCATCCGATCTACTAGAAAAACCCATCAGATGCCATATCCATTGAGCTCTAGGGCAAAGAAAGATAGCGTGGTCATCAGACTCCTCCTCCAGCCGACAAAAGGAACAGATCGGCTGAATAGACAGACCCCTCCTGGAGAGAAGAGCAGACGTAGGAAGGCAGCCCCAAAGAAGCTTCCAAAGAAAAAGCTGGATCCTAGGAATGGTTGGAAGCTTCCAAATCCAAGCAGCATCCTTAATGCGTCGAGACTGAGGCCTGAAAATCGTCATAAGATCCTTGGAGGGAGCCCTAGAGAGACACGATCTCTGCCAAATCCTAGTATCACCACCATAGCCAGGCATAAGAGGCATAGATAGGATCCGCCGAGAAAGCTCCTCCCCGAATAACCATGTCACCGTAGGAATATGCCAAGAGTGGGAATCCCCGGAAATAAGATCCTTAACCCTTAAACTGGATGGGGCATCCATATTCATAGGAGGGCCATCTCAAAAGGGGGAGCTCAGAAATCCAAGTATCCTGAATGACATCGATCAAATAACCATCTCCTATACTCCATGAAACATTCTCCAGGATAAGCTGACCATATCTGCAAATCTCCTTCATAAGTAGGAAGATCCATGGATCGGCTGAATAGGCAGGTCGGAAGATCATTCCCCATACCTCGCTCGCATCAGAGAGCTCCACAGACACTGCGGCTCCAAGAGAAATCGCGAAGCATGTCTAGCGAGCAGAGCTTCTCTTCTAACAATCAGAGAATGAATCCCAAGGCCTCCTTCCTGTATAGGCATACAAACAGTGTCCCAGGATAATAAATGCATACCATGACCATCTTGCATAGAGGCCCAAAGGAAGTCTCTGAAGCATCTCTCAATTCTTCTAAGACAGGTAGTCGGGATAGCAGTATTCGATAGAAGATACAGAGGAAGCGAAGAGAGAACCGATCGAATGATAATGACCCTGGCCATCATAGATAAACTAGTGACCTGCCACCCCTCAAAGCGCTGACGAACCCTCCTCTCTAACTCAGCAAAATCAGAACAACGGGGACGTCTACCAGTAATGGGGATCCCCAGATACAAAATCGATCAGTCAGAGTAGATATTCCTGACAGAATAGTAATGGCTTCCCTAGTAGATCTGTTGGTCTTCGGGCTGAAACATAATGAGGATTTGAGGTAGTTAACCCTCTGACCCGAAGCCAGACAATAATTCTGCACAATAGAATGTAAGGAAGCCGCATTTTCAATGGTAGCCTGACCCAGAAGAATACAATCGTCAGCGAAAAGAAGATGGGAGACCGCAGGACCCAAGCTCCCAGCCATAAAAGGGACAATCCTCTGATTCTGCTGAGCCTGATGAAAAGCACGAGAAAGATCATCCGCAGCGAGAATGAACAATAAAGGGATACGGACACCCCTGCCTCAGAACAACAGTAGAATTGAAAAAATTCGTCGGGCATCCATTGATAATCAGAGAGAATGAAGGCCTAAGAATACAAGCCAAGATCCACTTGATGAACAGCTCCTGAAACCCAAACTCCTGGAGCGAGCGATGTAAGAAGGACCAACTCATCCTATCATAAGCTCTCTCCATATCAAGCTTGACCGCCATAAGACAGCGACTCGCTGGGGCTCTTTGAAGATCATGCATAAATTCTTGGGCGATAAGAACATTATCAGAAATAGAGCGTCCTCTAATAAAAGCCCCCTGCTCAATAGAAATGATGCGAGGAAGAACACACCGAAGGCGGCCAGCTAGAAGCCGAGCACAGATCTTATATAGAGTGGTGCAAAGGCTAATAGGCCGGAAGTGCTGCGGGAGAGTAGCCTCCGGACGTTTGGGTACCAGAGAGATAAAAGTCCGGTTCCACTCCTGAGGAATGTTCATTGTCTGGAAAGCAATTTGAATAGCTTCAGTAACCTCTCGCCCAACAATTCCCCAATAATGATGATAAAAAGAAGGCGGAAATCCGTCTGGCCCAGGGGCCTTATCCGAGCCAAGCCCCCAAAGCGCCTCCCGAATTTCCTCCTCAGTTATAGGCCTGATTAACATATCATTCTCCTTGATCGATATCTTCCTGGAATCAGGAACACCAACAACCGGAGCACCCTCCCCCTCTGATTCCGTCCATCTAGTCCGAAAGAATTGGAAAAGCAAATCCCTAATAGATTGGATATCCTCCTGAGAATGCCCTTCAGCATCTAATAATCTGCGAATCCTATTAGTGGACCGCCTCTTTAAAGTGGCTTGATGGAAAAATCTGGTGTTACGATCCCCCTCACATATCCACTGAACCCTGGATCTCTGCCTCCAAAACATCTCCTGCTGGCTGAGCAGAGAGTGATGACGTGACAGAGAGTCACGAAGCACCGAGAGGTCCGATTCCACCAAGAACCCATCCTGGTCCTCCTTCTCCTGTAAGGCAGAAATGTCGGCTTCAACCCTTTCGACTTGTCTAACCAGATCACCAACCTCCATCCGATTCCATCTGGATAGACGACGTCGCACCATCATAAGACGTCTCGATAATCTATAAATAGCATTACCCCTGATAGGAAGGTGCCATATATGCGAGATGATCGACCGAGCTGCAGAATGTACAGTCCAAAACTGCTCAAATCTAAACTGTCTGCGATAATACATAGAAACCTCCGTTGAAATCATAATGGGGCAATGATCTGAAGCAATCCTAGGAAGGTGGGCAACCGTAACCTCATGGAACCTATGAAGCCATTGTTCCGTAGCCATAGCTCTGTCAAGTCTCTCCCAAACTCGAGCCGAACCCTGACGGTTATTACACCAAGTGAATTGGGTCCCAGAGTAACCCAAATCCAAGAGCCCCGATGTTCCAATGAAGGATCTAAACTCATTAACATCAGCCGAGGCAGTAAACCGACCCACCACGCTTTTCGTTAGCCTCAGAGATGCAATTAAAATCACCAGCAATGATAGATGGGAGCCCTGAGAAAGAAGGGAAAGCAACTCAGACCAGAGGATCCGTCTCTCCCGATAATCCGTACTAGCATACACAGCTGATAGAAGCCAAGGTTCAGAGGACCCCTCCGAGACTACAAGACCAATCTGCTGGTTACACTGATGAAAAGCATCAACCTTAACAGTATCAGCACGCCATATGGCCAACATACCTCCAGACAGACCTTCAGCGTCAACCGAATAGGAAGACCATGATCGAGAAATCTGCCTCCTAAACTGAGCCAGACTATCACCTGACAACCTTGTTTCCAACAGAACACAAATATCAAAATTATGAATCTGCACCAATCTACTAAAGGAGGATCGAAATGAAGGCTTTCGAGCTCCTCTAACATTCCAAATCATGATCTTCATTTACATGGATGATGAAGTTGGGACCCCTACCAGGTCCTCCATCATCGCAGTATCAGGTAGGCACCCATTGGATGAGGTGCCCCCCTCAGCTACCAAGGATGGATCAACCTAGGCTCCTGACTGATGACAAAAGCCGGAGGAGATTGATCCGAAGACAAGGAATCTGAATTCATAATTACATTATCTGAACCCTTCGAGGAAAGGCCCACCGGCATATTAGAGCAGGACCTAATCACATCCTGAACTCCTTCATGAGAATCAGTCATTATCACAGAGCTTATATTGGTCCGGGCTTTACCTTTACCTTTTTGTTTCCCAAGTTTAGAAACAGCCCTAGGGGCCTGATAATCAACTGGTCTAGCCCGCTTAAGAGGACCCGGACATACTTCCTTGTTGACCATAGATCCTCCTTCCCCTGATATCAATCCAAGCGAGGCAAATGGATTTTCCTTCAAAAGAGGAATGTTCAGAATCATCTCAGCCGAACCTCCTGCATCTGCATCAGACTTCATTAAACCCTTCGTTACTGTAGCAGAACCGGCACGCAGTGGAAATTTCGGCACCTTGACTGAATTGGAGAAGCCTTGCACTGTCTCCCCCACCAATCTCCCAGAAGCCATGGTAGAGGATCCCTCTACCGAAGAAGAAGACGACTTCCTCCTCCTAGCCAACTTGGCAGGAAGTCTCCAACCATCAGCATCTTCAACACCACGCTCAGGAGCCGCTGAATTCCTCTGAGATTTCGACCCGAAGCCAGAAGCCCCCGGAGACGATGCCGCCTGCGTCTTCCTACTCTCATCCCGCTGGGGAGCAGGGGCTTCCTTTCGTTGACGAATAGCTGATATCCACGGACCGTAGACGAGACTGGGTGCAACTCCATCGTCTCCTGATCCCGGCTGAGAGCAAGGGCCGCTAAGATGCAATGATCCACAGGATACACAGATCCCATCCAGGTTTTCAAAAGCGAATTGCTGCCAAAAGGGGAGACCATTTCCCTGGATCCGAGCTCCCGGCCTCAGAGGAAGACGAAGGTCGACCCGGAGGCATGCCCTGGCAAAGCCTCCTCTGCTCTTCGCCACAGTAGAAGCATCCAAACATATGAATTGCCCGGCTTGTTCCAAGATGGCCTTGATGAATTCCTCCTTCCAATACTCAATTGGAAGGTTACGGAGCCGAACCCAAACCAGAGCCAACGGGATAGATTCAGCTGCCGGGAAGAAATCCGCCCGCCATGGCTCCGAACCCATAACCTGACCATTGATCATCCAAGGACGCTTGAGCACCATGTCACAAGCTTTCGAATCTTCAAATCGAAACAAATGGCACCGGAATGCCAGACTGATCGGGGCAATTTCTCCTTGAATTCCCGCTCTTCTGAACTCCCTGATCACCGCCTCTACCGGAACCCATTTATGGTAGGAGCGAACCAGAATGGCTCGCGACTACCAACTAGCTACTTCAGCCTCAAGCTCTGCAGCAGGGACGCGAATGACTTCCGGAAAGGACGCCTCCAACGATGCTACAACCGCCGGCGATGGAGACGGAGAGACCCAGTGAAAGCCGGATCCTATACTCGACGATCCGGAACCCTGCCAAGGCTTACCCCCATCCGATGCCATAGGCAAGGAAGGGACAGCACGAGGAAGCTACCGACGAAGGCTCAGCCGGAGAAGGAAAGATCGCCGGAGATCGGGGAAGATGACGGACGAAACCCGAATCTTAAAGCACACCCAGGGAACAGAGACGAATCAAAGATGCGCACGAGTTTTAAAGCACACAATTAGTTTTCAGATTTCTTAAAACCAGGCAATTAGCATCTTTTAAAATTACCACATAGTGACATAATTGCATTCCTGACGTAAATTCGGAGTTTGGTATCCACGAGATAATAGCGTGCAAACAATTTCACAGTCATAGATTTCTAACATAACAAAAACCAAATTAGTGCTTAGGTTCGAGCAAGTCCTTTTTTTTTGGTACAAACGGGAATCACACCATTCTAGGGTGACTCAGACCCACACTATCAGAATACAATATTAAGTTCAGACCAGGATGACACCATTCACCGAGCTTCCAGCACCAGAATCCAGAATGATCAGCAACTCTAGAGGCAATCCAGTCAGCCGCTGAGTTGGCTTCCCTGAAGATATGGCTAATCTGTATACTGTGAACCCCCTGAAGGAGAGAACAAATATCAGAGATCAAAGGGTTGGTAGGCGACTGCGCACAATGATCCTGGCGAAGCCATCGAATCACCGTGAGAGCATCACCCTCAAGAATAAGACGACGGGCATGGAGACTGCGTATAGCAAAGGAGACTCCAGCCCATGCAGCATAAAGCTCTGCAAGCGGCACTGACGAATCGAGGTGTCCAAATCCCCCAGCAGCAATCATGGTACCGTCAGGATCCCGAATGACATAACCCGATCCGGCAGATCTGCCTCGGACACTCCCATCAAAGTTGATTTTGATAAACCCTGGAGGGGGGGTTCCCAAGAAATAAAGACCGTTCTCCGATGCGCTGCCGGGGCAGCATGGGAATCCCAGAGGCCAGGGCTATCAAAATCATGAACAAGACGATGGGACGTATACTCAGTAGATAGGGACACGGCAGTCCGGACAACCCTAAAAGATGGAGTAGGCTCCTGAGTAAAGACAATCCGGTTCCGAGATAACCATATCTGGTAAGCAATGTAGGCCCTCGTCGCGCCCTGCTCACTGCACCCTCTCCTAACATCCTGCCTGATCAAGTCCAAGAAAGATAACGAAAGAGAAGAAGAGGCGACAGCCCAAGGCTTGACGCTAGCGATCTCCCAAATGTGGTGAGCTCTGAGACAAGTGAAGATGGCGTGATCCATCGCCTCCTCCTCAATACCGCATATCGGACACGTAGGCTGAATCCCCATGCCACATCTAGAAAGAACCGAGCAAGTAGGGAGACAATTCTGAGCAATCTTCCATAGAAAAAGACGAACCCTGGGATGAATGGAAAGACGCCAAATCCAAGTCATATCTGTTAACGGTCGGGATGAAGCACGGTAAATCTTGATGATGTCCCTGATGGGAGCACTCGGAATACCGGACCGCCTCCAAACCCTGATGTCGGGGGAGTGCCCAGGAGAAAGAGGGATAGCAGCTATACGTCACATAAGCTCCTCGCCAAAGAAGCGGGATAACAGAGGAGTAGACCATGAGGAATGATCCGGCACCGTGAGGTCACTAACTCGCATATCAAGAGGAATATCAGTGCTGACGAAAGTAGGCCATCGAGACAAAGGAAGGTCAATGATCCAAGAATCATAAGCAACATCCACAGAAGCACCATTGCCAAGAATCCAGGAGATACTATGAAGGATGTCCGGAGCATGAGAACAAACCTCTTTCCAGAAAAAAGAGTGACCCCGAAGAGACTGCAGGTTAGTGGAAGGAGTCCACTCCCCATACTTTCCACGCATAAAGGAACTCCACATACAGTGCGGATCAAGCAAAAAACGAGTAGCATGCCTAGCAATCAAGGCCTCCCTCCGAGCAGTCAAGGACTGGATCCCAAGGCCTCCCTCGGAAAGCGGAAGACAGACACAATCCCAGGCTAAAAGATGAACACCATGACCATCCTGGGATGAACTCCAGAGAAAATCCCTGAAATAACGCTCAATCCTCCTCAGACAAGTCAAAGGGACAGCAGCATTAGATAAGAGATAGAGAGGAAGAGATGTGAGCACTGATCGAATAAGAGTGATCCTCGCCATCATAGATAGCCCAGTGACCTACCACCCCTCCAACCGATCACGAATCCTCGACTCTAGCTTACTAAAGTCCGAGATCTTAGGTCTTCTGCCAGTAATAGGAATACCCAGATAGGAGAGGCACTCAGACTGCACAGAAATCCCCATGATCTGCTTGATAGTACCCTTCCAAGAGGAAGTCACCCGCGGACTAAAACAAATAACAGACTTAGCATTATTAACTTTCTGACCAAAGGCAGAACAGTAATTATGAAGAATAGAGGCAAACGTGGTCGCATTGGCCACAGTAGCCCTGCCCAGGAAGATGCAGTCATCAGCAAAAAGCAGATGAGAGATCGAGGGACCTTGGGACCCAGCTCGGTAAGGGTGTAGAGCATTGTCTGCTGAGCCTGACGAAGAGCCCGAGATAAAGAATCGGCCGCAATAACAAAGAGAAACGGGGAGAGGGGACAACCTTGTCTCAGCCCAACCTTAGAATGGAAATAATCAGTCCGGTCTCCATTGATGAGGATGGAGAAAGACGGACTCTGAATGCAGGCCATGATCCAGTCAATAAACAGCTGGTGAATCCCAAACACCTGAAGAGAGTGACGCAAGAAATCCCAGTTAACTTGTCATAAGCTCTCTCCATATCAAGCTTAATGGCCATAAGCCCCTGACTACCAGAAGTCCGACGAAGGTCATGCATGAACTCCTGCGCTAATAAAGCATTATCAGTGATACTGCGCCCTCTGAGGAAAGCCCCCTGCTCCGGAGAGATAAGGCGAGGAATAACCCAACACAACCTCATAACTAGGAGGCGAGCACAAACCTTATATAAGGTAGTGCATAAACTGATAGGCCGGAAGTGCTGAGGGCTGGAAGTGTCCGTCCTCTTAGGAACCAAGGTAATGAAGGTACGATTCCATTCAGAGGGATAGATTTGCGATGAAAGACAAGCTTGATTGCCTGAGCTAAATCCTCTCCCAGAATATCCCAATACTGACGAAAGAAAAATGGAGGAAAGCCATCCGGCCCAGGGGCCTTATCAGCACCAAGATCCCATAAAGCCAGCCGAATATCCTCCGTAGTGACAGGCCGAGTCAGAGAGACGTTCTCAGCAATAGAGACAGTGTTGAGAGACAGAATAGGATGAACAGGGACTCCAGAGCCAGGTTGCTCAGTCCACCTACTATGAAAGAAGTTAAAGAGCTGAGCACGAATCACATGATCATCCACCTGGAGCTGACCCTCCTCATCAGTTATATGCCTAATGCGGTTCCTCGCCCTGCGTTTCTGAGTGGCCTGATGGAAAAATCTTGTATTACAGTCCCCCTCCTGAATCCACTGAATACGGGACCGCTGGCGCCAAAAGGTCTCCTGCTGCAGCAGAAGAGAGTGGTGGAGCGCCAGACTCGATCGCAGGGACGAAAGGTCCTCACAAGAAAGAGAACCCGCCAGGTCCTCTTTCGCCTGGAGAGAAGAGATAGTAGACTCAACCAGCTCCACCTGTCTGTCAATATCCCCAACCTCCAATCTATGCCATCTAGAGAGGCGACGTCTAGCAAGGGCAAGCCTTCTGGAAAGCCGATAAATGGCATTACCTCTAATTGGTAGCTGCCAGACCTGAGAGATGATGGAGCGAGCAGCAGGATATGAGGTCCAAAACTTCTCGAATCTGAACTGCCTATGCTGCTGAGAGGTAATATCGGTAGAGATAAAGAGAGGGCAGTGGTCAGAGGCAATTCTAGACAAGTAAGTGACAGTAGCAGAGGGATAAAGCTGGAGCCAGCTAGAAGAGGCCAAGGCCCTGTCCAATCTTTCCCAGACTCTAGCTGATCCCTGCCGGTTGTTGCACCATGTAAACTGAGATTCCTGATAACCCAAATCCAACAGACCAGCGCAAGAAATAAAGTCCCTGAACTCAGTCCGGCCCATAGAGCCATGGGAAGCCCGGCCACCTTTCTTTTCTGCGGCACTCAAGATACAGTTGAAGTCTCCAGCAATAAGGGAGGGAACCCCTGGTCAAGAAGAGTCTGAATCTCAGACCACAACACCCGACGCTCCCGGAGATCAGTACTGGCATAAACTCCAGACAGGAGCCATGGGTTGGCACTTCCCTCAGAGATGACTAGCGCAACCTGCTGCCCATATCTGTGAAAAGCATTAACTCTGATATTATCATTTTTCCATAAAGCAACAATACCCCCGAAAGACCAATGGACTCAACAGCATACGAAGCCCAAGCTCGAGCAATCTGTCTTCGAAAGCGGGTCAGACTAGCCCCAGAAAGCCGAGTTTCCAACAAGATGCAAATGTCAAAAGAGTGAAGCTGCATAAGCCTCCCAAATGAGGAGCGAAACGATGGTTTCAATGCTCCTCGCACATTCCATATAAGAATCTTCATGGTAAGGCTGGATTGGAGGGCTCCCCAACCATCACCCCTGACATCTCCACGGAACAGTCCAAATCTCCCGGGCCTTTGCAATTAACAGCCTGGATTGATTCCATCAGGACCTCCGTATCGCCTGGAATCTCCTTAGGACAATTCCGGGATCCCGTTTCCACACAATCAAGTATCTGGCCTGAGTCCGTCAAGATCGCTGATGCAGATACATGAATAGCCTCCTTCAGCAGATGAACCGCTGATAAGTGAGTACTGGACTCTAATTGGGTCGGCTCAGAAGACTCAGAAACTGTCCCCGAAGAGGCCTCTACCCGACCTCGAGCCTTCTTAGCCCCTGGGCCAAACTGGGCCGATGACACCCAACCACCCACCGAGGAAGCCGCAAACTTGAAGGCTACATTGTCCCCACCTCTACCAGAAAGAGCGGCCTTGCCTTTGGCTTTGGAAGAACGGGATGGCATTCTGGTAGACGATGGCTCCACTGGACGGGCCCGCTTAGAAGGCCCCGAGATGGGGTCTTTACTAGAACTGACCACGAGGCCCAACTTTGGAAATTTAATTGCTTTATCACCTTCATACAAATAGGATTGCACTTTAGGAATTAAAGTATGAATTCCATTTGATTCTGAACTCTGAAGCAATGAGTCCTGATACTGAGCTACAGTGCCAACCGGCACGCTCGAGCATTGTCTAGAGTCTTCCTGGATGCCATGACCGAGCAGCACAGGGACTTGAACCAGGGAGGAAGACGCTGCCGAGGGCTTCAACTCCGGCTTCCGAGTCACCGCCGCAAGCGACTCAACTGCGGCCGACACACCCCGCCCAAACTTCAGCCCAGGAGATGGCACGGAGGATCCAGCGGAAGTATGAAGCTGACGCCGGGCGAACTTCTTCGGCACAGTCCAGCCGTCCTTGGACACAGGAGCGGTAGCAGGGCTCGACCGATCTCCCGCCGGTGGGACCGGAGGCTGCGCCGGAGGATGTCGTCGACGCCGAACTGCAGCCAGCCAGGGACCAAACGGAGGAGCAGAAGACGAAGAAGCCGACAGACCCACTGGCTTGCATGGACCAGAGAGGTGCAGGGAAGCACAGCGATGGCAAATATCCTCCAAATTCTCAAACGAGAACTGCTGCCAGAAGGGGGCGCCGAATCCACGAATCCTGGCACCTGGCCGGAGGGGAAGACCCAGATCCACTCGAACGCAAGCCCGTGCAAACCCTCCCCGCATCCGAGCTTTGGTAGGCTCGTCGGAGAACAGAAATTCCCCCGCCACCGAGAGAATGGAAGAGAGGGTGTCATCCGCCCAGAACTCCATCGGAAGCAGAGGAAGCCGGATCCAAACCAGAGCCTGCAGCAAAGAGTCTTCCGCTGGGATGAATTCCGGCTTCCAATCCATCACCGCAAGAATCTGCCCGTTGATCACCCATGGCCGCTCAAGGATACGGCTTTTAGAGATAGGATCAGAGAGCCGGATGAGGTAGTGCCTGTGAGCCAGGGGTACCACCTCGATTTCTCCCGGCAGCCCAGCACGATGCAGCTCACGCATAATAGCCTCCGGCGGCACCCACCGAGAGAGAGAGCGAGCCAGCACCGCCTTCGCGCCCCACGAGCTGGCCTCGCACTCCAGGGAGGAGATCGGAACCTGGATGACCTCCGGGAAGAGCCGGATCAGTTCTTCGACAAGCCACAAGGTCAATCACGTCAAATTTTGATCATGATATAATAGAGAGTTTTGAAGCTATTTCCTCGACAGAATTGTCCTAAGATTATCTATTTATGATGTCATAAATTTTCAGATTTCATGATGGGTCAAATTTTTTTTTTTTTCCCTGATAATTAGTGGGTATGATTTTCTAGAGAAATCTAAAATTTTAACTTAGATATTTCTTTAAATTTATTTCATTCAGATATTGATATTATGAGAGCTCAGATATATAATGGTTCACGATTAAGCTAAATTAAATAGGCCGATCTAATTGTCTTGGTAGCGTAAGAAAGAACGAGGCTAAATAACATTGCTTCTTAATTGATTTTTTCTTTTTCCTCAATATCTGCCACCTTCTGTATTGTTAGCTTTGATACAAAGTTCACTCGATTATCATCGTGGCCACATCAAACGATAGAAAGCTATAGGCTTGATTTGAATATAATTAAATATAGTTTCGGTCATCTCTTACAATTATATTATTAAATTAATATAATTTAAAAATTATAAAAAATTTTAAAAATAAAATAGATTCATAACTCATGACTACATTTAAATGGATCTAAAAATAAAAAATTATATGAATATTAAATCTTGAACTTAATTACATTTAATAGACCAAAAGCATGATATTTTTTCCATGCTTAATTGCCTGATAACCTATTTTAGGTTGCATATGGAATGATACCTTTTTCATGAATAGAAATCGTAGCCAGTAAAGATGAGAGATAGTAAATAAATTACGAGATAAAAAAAAGATCATGCGTCAAGTTTCTTCAGTGCCTGGTCATAGTCAACTGCATGTTTTACTTGCCAAAGAAATATTTTAATTTTTTATTAAAATGGAAAGAAATTATAATTCCACACAAGATGACACACATCATCCTAACTCTAAAGGGTCTCTAACAACAAATATACAGGATTTGAATGATTCTATAAATTTATGACAAATATTTGATTGAATGATAAGTACTTAAGACTTACTAGCTGTTGCTGTTGGTCCAAATCTAAGCTGCCAACAACAGTTAATCCAAAGTAGAACATTCCAAATAGAATCTTAATTGAATGGACACTTATTGTGAAATTGGTTGAAAACAGTACAATTTGACAAGAATTTCCAAACATCATGTCGGTCGACAAACAGTGAGGACATATCCAATTGAAGTCCCAAACCATTCAAAAAGTGGATTGCAAATGGATGCTAGACGTAATAACATAAAATACGCAACGTCCTCCTCTGAGATAACGAAAACGATGGACGAGATAACTCATAATCAATGTTTTAGAAAAATAACAAATTGGCTTGGTATTTGAGTCACGAATCAAACAAACCAATTTAATTTAATTGAACCGAATGATAATACCAGAATACAAACCTTCTTTCTTAATCATTCATATATTTTTTAATTTTTTTTATTTATTAAATTTAAAAGTCTAAAAATTAAAATTAAATAGGTTCTTCAAAATTCAATTAGTTCAATAATTTTTTTTTAATTTTTATCAGGATCAACTTTGACATTAAAACTGAACCAAACTATCAATTTTGATTGAATGACCGATCCGATTTTTAAAATACTGCTCACCATAACTCGTTTTCAAAACACTGCTCACAATAACTCGCTGCTCACACAGACCTCAGGCCACATCGAAAGATTCAAAATGCACAATATTTAATACCATATCCTGGGTCCCTTCAATTGAAAAAATGCCGCACGTTTGGCTTAAAATGCTGAATAAACGTGACCATTCAAAATAGCAAACAGCTCTTAAGACTGCTAGCACGACAGGAAGAGATAGTGAGAGCTTGGCATTAAAAATCATCAACCACAAACTAGAACACTGATGACAATAACTTGCTCGCACACATCAAAATAAACCTAGCTACGATACTGCATTAGTCTCAGCACGCATACATATCATACCATACTTCATATACACAAAGCAAGAAAGACTCCATCCAAACACACCCACGGTCAACATGGTTATTACCACCATCACCACCACCACCACCACCACAGCTAGCCTGTCAAGTACGTAGAAAATAAACATCAACATCACCATTATCATCATCTTTATATAAGTCTATATAACGAGGATCCATATATATTTATAGCATGCATGATGGTAGAGCGAGGACTGAGTCAAGTGCAGGAGACGGAGGAGACGTAGAGCGGGTATCGGTAGGTGTTGGCGTACTGAAAGGAGAGAGACTGGCCGGGGCCGAGCACGGCGCCGTCGTTGACGAGGCAGTTGTCGAAGCCGATCCGGCGGAACACCCGGGGGTTGATGAGCCTCGCCGAGCTGAACCACCCACAACTCACGTGGATGTCCGCCACGGCGCACCCCGTCGAGCACACGTTCAGTATCTGCACAGTGTACGTCGGTATCCCGTTCGGCAGCGGCGCCGTCGCCCCCTGGTACACCACCACGTCGTCCTTGGAGCACGACTCCACCCCCATCCTCTCCGCCACTTCCACTCACCGTTTCAAGCGCCGTCAGTCATCATCGGTTCGATTTTAATCATCAACTACATCGAATCAAATCGATCAGGGCTGTTGGAACTTACCGACGCCGGCGAGCTTGCGAGTGGTGCCGGCGGTCAGCTGGTTCTTCTCGGGTACAGCGATCACGGCTGCTCCTACGACCCTAGCATCCACTGCACGTTAATATGGCTAATTAGTAATCGTCCTCGTTTTGGTGGGAGAGTCTTTAACTGCGAATTAAAGAGATGGTGACATGGTGGTACAAAGTAGCAGGAGGTGAGGTCCGGGGGTTCTGGACCGTCTGATTGGCGGACCGGGTCAGTCCACCGGTCGGATGAGAAGAGACGAGGCTAAGGAACGGGGCATGCAAGGCGACTCACCGAGGTTGAGGAGGATGGCGAGGAGCAAACCGAAGATTAGAGAGTGGACGTGTCGCAGCGGGGACCTGCCCATGATGGATGTATCTCAACCGTCGGATTCCCCGGGATGGGAGAAAGAGAGAGAGAGAGAGAGAGGGGAACAGGGGAGGAGGGAAGAAAGGGAAATCTATTTACCGCCTTTTACCCGAAACGGTTGGGTGGTATAAAAGGGATCGCTCGTCCTTTTATACCGGTATTCCCCGTCTCAGCTACCCAAATGGGCTCGCTTTTTCTCAAAACTGCGGGCCTGCCACTGGGCTCGGGAATCGGGAAGCCCCCGTCGTCGTCGCCGTGCCACAGCGCCTTTTCCACGCCAGGTGCGAGAATTTATGATAACTCCGTTACGGTTACATCTCCCCGTTTATCATAGCTCGATCAGACGGCCGTGGATGCGCTGAGGATAAAACGGAGGTGGAATATTAAATGGAGGTGGAGGTAGGTGGGGTCGCATCGGAGGGAGGGGGAGTCATCGGAAGGGAACATTCTCTTAAGGAAGCATTGAATGGACGGTGTCGGATGCTAAAGCCGAGATAAACATTAAACATCCATCCGTCCATTTTGAGCCCTTTTCTTCTCTCAATCGGATTAAATGCCCCTCGGGTGGAGAAATGTTAAAGAGATCTTTGACCGACCGATGACCACCACCCATCCCACCCCCGTGTGATCCTTGATGGGACGTCGCATCATAGATCGTATCAGAGGTTCACTGATTTGACGGCTACGATTAATGTTGGATCCGGCTCTCCATGGCCACCAGCTGTAGCCAGTCGCTTTCTCATAACGCCGTTGTCCTCTGGTAACGGGCATTCATGTTCTTCGAGGCTGAAAGCATGCATTGTGGGAGAATGGAGGTTAATTCTGTTATAACGGGCGTTATGTCGGAGCTGCCAGAGAGAACGAAAAAGGACGGATAGACGGGATAATAAATGTCAAAGGGGCAGAAAGAGTTAGTTAATGAGATGCTAACGCTATGCTTTGTTATGATGGTAGTAGGGGGTGGAGGAGGACAAGGTGTGAGAAGTGGGCGCTGCGTTGGAAAAGGAAACGAGAAAAGTAAATTAAGCCGCCAAAGAGGGCAGAGAGAGAGAGAGAGAGAGAGAGGGAGGAAAAGTTGGGAAGGCTTTCCATCGGTGGGACTCGACTAAATTAAAATTAATGGTTGGATACCGACTACCGACGGTGCCATCGCATTTAACGGGTCTGGGGAGCTGCTCCCCTGAAACGTTATCCGAGGAGGGCTCCCGTCGCTTCGCACGTGTCGCAGGGAGGGCGGCCTGGGAATGCCACGCGCGGGGCCGCGGCTCACCGCACGCGCCACCGCGGCAGAGACCTGCACGTGAAACAGCCAGAGAGATCAGAGAGGGTGGCCCCGATGCGGCTTCGGACATTGATTTGACTTAAATAAATCAGACTATATTAATTAAATCGAAGGGTTGTGATCTATTATTTCTCAGAATCATTTAATGATCGGGTCAGGTAGATCCGTTTATAACCCGTTACGTTAAGTTGAATCGATAGTTTAAATGCATTTGGGGTTGTGTTTATATTTCTATCTTATTTTTGGTGGAAAATATTTCTATTTTGGGCATGTTTCATGAATAGATGGTTTCGGGTTGGCAGTTTGTTCTTAAAAAAAAAAAAAAAAAAAAGGCCTTCACTGATCCTCTGTAGAAAGAATGGTATTATCAGAAAGGCTTTTTGATTTCAAGCAGGCATCGTTACCAAAGAATGACTTCTTTTATCCGCTCATATATACAACTATCTTTTTTTTTTTTCTTCATTTTTAATTTTAAAAGCAGTTTAAATACCACTCTCATCAACGTTCAAAGGGCAAACGTATTCAATAGGAATGGCATTTTTTTAAAGCTAAACTAAAAAATTAATTTCTGTACTTAAAAGATTGTCTGGCTTTGATTCTTAAATTTTTAAAAATTATAAAAATAATTTAAATAAAAAATTATTTTTATTTCTTATATTTTTTAAAATTATTAAATATCAAACTAATGAGTTAATTATAAATTATAAATTATTTTTTATCACTTAGATGTCACGTATGCTGCTATGTATGGTGCCAGTATAGGGTAAAAATAAAATGTCTTTTCTATTTAATGGTAGGGATCAAAGTGATACAAAATAAAAAGTTTAAGATTATTTTATAACTTTTTAAAGTTTAATGACCAAAGTGACATAACCTCTAACTACAGAGGTTAATTATATAGTTTAGCTTATTTTTTTGACAGTTTATCTAGTTGATATCGTTTTAACGAGTCAAAATTTTTTTGGTCTAAACGGCTTGACAGATAAACAAATAAACGGCCATTAATGGCTAAACGGTAAACCACATTCTCTACCCTATTTCTGTTTATCCGTCTACGTTTCGTTAGCTTTAATATAATATATTTAAATTATATATTAATATATTAAATATTAAACACATATATATATATATATATATATATATATATATATATATATATATATATATATATATATATATATATATATATATATATATATATATATATATATATATATATATCTATATATATATATATATATATATATGTTGCCGCTGAAATCCGTCCTCCGACTCGGGCGCGGTCGATCTCCAGGAAGAGGGGGGCGGACCTGCAAAAGAAGCCCACACGCGGAGGGACGCTGGGGGTGGTCCTCCGCGGAAGACCCTCCGACGCTCAAGTCAGTGGAGAAGAAATCGGCGATCAACCAGATAGTGAGGAGGTAGATCTCTCGGGAGACCTCTCCGGGGGCGACCAATCGGGGGCTCCAAAGGGCAGGAGCGCCGACGAGCTACCGGCGAGAGCAGGAGAGTGAGAGTGGGGATGTAAGCGCGCAAGTGTGCGTACAGAGTTGCGTACCTGAGGGAATCTGCGATTATGATATTTATAGACTGCCACCTGGATCGTGAGCGCCTTCTGGAAGGTCCGAAGGTTGTTAAGATACGGAGACGGACAGAATCAGGCCATTGTGGGGCCGTTAGGGTCCGTACCCTATTAGTTTTGGTATCGACGGCTGGGAGAGCTCCTTGGTGTCTCGAGATCGGGTTGAGTAGGCCTGGGGCGGTTATGATAGGCTTTAGGCCACGTTCCGATATGATTCCTTATCCAGGATGCCGCTCAGGTAGGTTCGGGCTCTCCGCGTCAGGTTCCGCGGAGGTAGATGTTATGTTGTGGATCGCTCGAAGAGGCCGAGCTAAGGAAGCCCGGAGGAGGCCGAGCTACAGAAGCCCGGAGGAGGCCGAGCTACGGGAGCCCGGAGGAGGCCGAGCTACGGGAGCCCGGAGGGGGCCGAGCTACGGAAGCCCGGAAGGGGCCGAGCCACGGAAGCCCGGAGGAGGCCGAGCTACGGGAGCCCGGAGGGGGCCGAGCTACGGAAGCCCGGAAGGGGCCGAGCTACGGAAGCCCGGAGGAGGCCGAGCTACGGAAGCCCGTAGGAGGCCGAGCTACGGAAGCCCGGAGGAGGCCGAGCTACGGAAGCCCGGAAGGGGCAAAGGGAGGAGGTTAGCCTTAGCCGCCTCGCACGGACATTAATGCAATGACGATTTTACCCCCCAACACATGCCCTCCACTCCCTAGTTCGAAGCGTAGGTTCGGGCGTAGGGAGTACGAGTTCGAATGGCGCGTCTTGGATGGGACGTCTTGGATTAACTGGCTTGCGCAATGATGCCCTAATTAATGCGACATGACCGTCTTGCCTTCGGGGCTAAGGCTCCCTCGCGAGCGATGGCTGGGATCGCGCCATGCCCCGAATCCCGATCGATCGGTGTTTGTCGAGGCGATTTGGGGCGCCTAGGATGGGACGCCCCACCTTTTTAGGGAGGCTCCCTTGGTGGAGAAGCGAAGTGGCGGCCGCATTGGCATTATATATATACATATGTGTGCGCGTGCGCTTGGCGTCTCCTCGCTTTGCTTCCAAGTGGGTTCTGGTCTTTCGTCTTCCGACGCTCATTGCTTTCGTTGGTACCTCTTTCAATGGCGATGAGCCCAGACGACGTAGCCTCCGAGATCGTTGCTGAGGACTTGAGGAGGATTCATCAACGGTATGGCTTGCCCTTGGACATCGTCCTACGGGTGCCGGAACCCGAAGACAGGGTTACTCGAGATTTAGAGTCCGGGGTCTTCATCTACGAAGACAGTTTGAAAGCGGGCCTTCGTTTTCCTCTCCATCCCCTGGTTAAGGAGATCATGACCCACTACAACATCAGTCCGTCAATGGTGGCTCCGAACAGTTGGCGGAATGTCATCGGGTTCATCTCGATGTGTCACCAGATTCGGATCGTTGCCACCCTTCCCCTTTTTCGCGCCTGCTACCACCTGATTCCCAGGAGGAGATCGGAGTGGCCGTACATCGGGCCCGGAAATCCTTCAACGTGATCGCGGATAAGCCCTCTTCCATCAAGGGGTGGAAGAGTCGGTTTGTTATCGCGGAGGGGAACGTTGGCTCCGACTTCCCTCGGAGATGGGGGGATGTTGTAAGGGATGTGGAGACGCATCCGGCCTTGTCGGCGCAGGAAGAGGAGGACTTGGATGTCCTCCGCAACGGGCAGGTGTTTTCGGCTAATGACCTGCTATCGGAGGGGGCCCTCTTCGCAGCCGGGCTCAGCCCCTTGGACCCGCAAGGTGAGTCTCTTTCGTGCCGTGTATCTTTTCGATTAGTGTGCTTGATTCTAAGTATGTGTGCTTTGATGTGGCAGCCGCAAGGTCGGCATTGTCGAGCCTCTCCAAGAGGAAGAGAGGGAAGCGTTCCGGGGAAGGTAGCGGCGCGGACAGCGACCGGCCCGTAAAAAGGGCTCATGCTTCCGCGAGGAGTCCGCCGGATGCCGGGGCAGTTATGGCAGAAGCGCCGGGGACGAAGGAGAGCCCGGGGAGGGAGGTTATGGCCTCCGACCCTCTCGTGTTGGAGATATCGGACAGCTCAGATGAGGCTCCGATGGCTCGTCCGACCGCGTCCCCCTGAAAGAGGAAACGGCGGCGGATTTAGAAGAAGGGACTGCTGTTGAGGAGGTTCAGGGGGAACTTTCTCTCGGCTCTCTGCAGGGGAACACGGTAGCAGTGAGGCAGGTCAGACTGAGGCTTCGGGGGAGCCTGCGGAGGAGACGCAAGTGGTGGAACAGGCCGGGATTTCGGAGGGCCTAGTGGCGGACACACAAATGGTGGTCGTCGAGGAAGAGGCGTCGAAGGAGGGGACGCAGCAAGGTGGGAGCCCCGCATTGGGGGCTTCTTCGAGAAAGGTTTTGGGAGGCTGGCTCTTGGGCTAGCCGAATTATCTGAGGAAACCCAAGCCAGAGCCTTGACGGAGGAGGCTGGGATGTTGAAGGCCTCTCAGGCGGGGGGCGCCCAGGCCGGTCCCTCAGCGGGGTTGGTCCATCCGGCAGTTTGGACGCTAGTATTGAGGAGGCGTTCTCTGCCATGATTAGGTCGGCCTTGTATCCGGGCGCGGATCCCTCGGCGGACAAGTTTGCCGACCTGGGATTGGTCGATGCTGCATTCGGGTGGCAAGGCGTGGCAGAAAGTGTCCACCTTCTTCCCGACATTGATAACACAACCTTGATGAGGATGACCTGGGCTTATGCCTCGCGGGTGAGTTACTCCTCTTGTATGATAGATGTTTCTCGATCGACCCCACCGTGGGCTCTTATTCAATTTTTGCCTTTGCAGAGTGTTTTGCTTTCCCGGGCGATTTGCTGGCGCTTGAGTTTGGCGATGGGGGCCAGTGTCCAGGCTCGGAGGGAGAATGTCGAGCTCCAGTCGCGGTTGAAGGTTTCTGAGCAGTTGAAGAGCTCATGGACACGATGGATAAAAACTTGAAGGGGGCAAGGGCGGCACACCAGGTCGCTCTGGCGGAGGTGTCCAAGCATAAGCGCAGGGTGGAGGAGTTAGAGGAACTCCTGGCGAAGAACGACAATACGTGCTTGGAGTTGGCCAGAATTGAGTCAAAACACTCCGCGGGTGCGGCGATGCGGCGGGAACACGGCGAAAGTATGAGTCGGCTAGGGAGAGAGGCCGACGAGGAAAGAAGGCGTTTGGCGGGGATGCTCGGCGAAGTGGAGGNACATCAGGCCGCCGTGGACGAGGTGTCCAAACAGAAGCGCAAAGTAAAGGAGCTGCAGGGACTCCTGGCGAAGAGCGATGATGCGTGCCTGGAGCTGGCCAGAATTGAATCAAAACACTCCGCAGAGGTGGCGGCGATGCGGCGGGAACACGACGAAAGTATGAGTCGGCTGGGAAGAGAGGCCGACAATGAAAGAAGACGTTTGGGAAGGATGCTCGGCGAAGTGGAGGAGCGACTGAAGCGCCGCGATAGCAAGATTGCCCATTTGAAAGAGGGCGCTAAGTGGGACCAGGGAACCATAGCTCGGGTGAGCGACGAATTATCCCAAGCCCGGAGGGATATCGAGGCCAGACAGCTGAAGATCAGCGCTCTGCAGGAGAGGGTCGAGCTGGTATGGGCTGACAGGTCGAGAGCCAGAGCGAGGCAGAAGAGATGCCAAAAGGTTGGCCGAGCGAGAGGCGGAGGTACGCTCTTATTTTTCCCCTTTTTGTTTTTACTACTGGGTTCTCGCAGTGCCGATTTGATTTTGGATTTTCGGATGGCGAAGATGGAGTCGGAGGTTCGGGCTCTTCAAGGTGAGCTCATGTCCGCTCGCAGTAGGAGTTCGGAGCTCGAGACGCGGGTTAGCGAGCTTGAGGAGCAAAACGTCGTCCTGAAGGCCCAGGTGATTGAGGCTGAGAAACAGGCGGCGGAGGCCAAGACGCAGCATGCCATACTCAGGGGGAGGCAAGACGCTATTAGCGTTGACGCCTTCCATCATGGGAAGGAGGAGTGCAAACAGCTGATCCTCAGTGAGCACCCAGAATGGGACCTTTCTTTTCTGAGCGCTGAAGATCCCGATGATGGCGAGTCTGAATAGGAGGACGAAGACGAATATGTCGACGTTTCTGACGCCGAACCTGGCGCCACCCCTGGTCCCAGCGAAGTTGCAGTTTCCGAGGGACGGTCGCACACTGCCGCGGAGGGGTACAAATGTCAGAGAAGGGCGAGTCTAGCCGCACTCCTGTAGGTGCCACTGAGGGTTCCCCCAAAGCTGGTGTCACCCCGATCCTTAGGAGCCATTCATGTACTTCATCCCTTAAACATTTATTCAGCGCTTCATAGTGAAAAAATTTCCTGTTTCCACTTGAGCGTTTTTCTTGCGTGACTTCGCTGTTGCTTAGCCTTGCCTCGATCGGCTTGTGGCTCCCGATGGTCTTGGGTCATCTCTATTTCGAGATTGGGAGAGTGTATCGGCTTGTACCAATGGGTGAAGCAGATCGGTTAAGACCGATGAGCATAGTTGGTCGGCTTGGGCCGACAGACAAGATGGATCGGCCAGGGCCGAAGGACGAAATAGGTCGGCTGGGGCCGACAGACAAGATAGATCGGCTGGGGCCGACAGACAAAATAGGTCGGCTGGGGCCGATAGACAAAATAGGTCGGCTGGGGCCGACAGACAAAATAGGTTTTTGCGCTTCCCGTCATCCTGCCAGCACCCTGCTATCCCGCAGGCAATTCGGTTTTTACTTTACTAGAAGCGGTGATACGACACAGTGGGGGCATAAAGCTGCATCAGAGCTTTTCGGAAGGTGCTCTTTTCCCATGCAGGCTACCTCGTCGCGACGCGCACGCAACCGTCCACTATTGGACAGTACTTTTTCAAAGGATGATTTTCTGAGCCCGCCGGTTTTCGAAGCGTCAGCGGATGATTTCCTGCATTTACTGGCCGTGACTCGGGATCAGGAAGGAATCTCCGTACACGTCACAACTAAGGCGGTGGGCTTGGCGTGCAGTGGGGTGCTGCTCGGAAGTCTAAATCTTGGGACGCGCAGTCTGGGTAGCTTTTCCCGGTCCATTTCCACCTATAAAAAAGGAAAAAGGGGGTCTCATCTGGTTATCCCCAAAGCTTCTTCCTCGTTAGAGCTTCCATCATGCTCATTTCTCTGTTGTTGCAAGTGAGAGGATCAGGCCTAGGCTCCTTGCCGCCCGGATAGCTGGGGCGACCGGGGAGCAGCTGGAGGATGGCTCGTCCTTAGGGGATGAGTCCCGGAGATCACATGGAGAGCGCACATGGGGGGCGCAGAGATCACACGGAAAGCGCACATATGCACTTCCGATGCGATCTCTGCGGTTCCTGCTCGGAGACGTAGGGTCGGAAGTACACACGGGCCTCCCATGGGTTGTGTGAATTTCGCCCCCTTCCCTGGTTCGGATTCCTGGGCTCAGCCGCTTGGGGAATCCTTTATCATGCGGAAAGGGGGGTGAAAGCGCGCCGTTCGCCGACTCCTTGTCCTTGAGATTCAGCGGGGCGCGGCGGCACGCGCTCGGTTCGGGAGGGCGTTCTAACGCCAAGGTCCGCTGGCTTCCCACCTGCTCGCTGAGGGGTCCCCCAGTTGGGTGGTCTGGGATGGCCATCCAGATATCTCGGTTGGGTCGCCGAGATAAAGCCACCACTTGAAGCCAGTCGCAGCTATTGGTCCGTGTCGACGGGCAATTATCGGCCCTAACCGACCGGATGCGATCACGACTGTCTAGTTGCCTGAGTTATGTACTTGCTTTTATTTTACGCATTTCAATGCTCTTGTAACGCCCGTGAGGCATTTGTAACTGATCTTGATCGGCAATAAAGGGAGTTATGTTCTATTTTTTGACCTCTATCTTTTCTTGTGCCGAGCTTGTAGTCATTGTTGTTTGTGGGGTACAAAAGCATTCCGTTCGTCCTTAGACGAGGATCTCACGCCACCCGAACTAATCGAGGTTCGTATTCGGCGATTCGTAGATCATTCGGGGAAACACGCCCCTTGCTCTGGTTGGAAACTTGATGTCTTTGCGCTTCGCTTTTTCTAGAGCCCGATTTATCGTAGGTCGGCCTTGGCCGAAGCTCAGGGAATCCGCACCCCTTCTCGTCATGGTTCAAGGAACCAGTCACTCGGGATAGTCGAGTTTCGGGGAACATTTTACTTGGCCCTGCCAAGGTTCGAAGAATTTCGTAGCTCGATCCTGCCGAGGTTTGGAGAATCTTGCAGCTCGGCCCTGCCGAGGCTTGGAGAACTTTGTAGTTCGGCCACACCGAGGTTCGGAGGATTTGTAGCTCGGCCCTGCCGAGGTTCGGAGAATTTTGTAGCTCGGCCCTGCCGAGGTTCGGAGAACATTTTACTTGGCCCTGCCAAGGTTCGATGAATTTGTAGCTCGGCCCTGCCGAGGTTCGGAGGATTTTGTAGCTCGGCCCTGCCGAGGTTCGGAGAACATTTTACTTGGCCCTGCCAAGGTTCGATGAATTTTGTAGCTCGGCCCTGCCGAGGTTCGGAGGATTTTGTAGCTCGGTCCTGCCGAGGTTCGGAGAACATTTTACTTGGCCCTGCCAAGGTTCGATGAATTTTGTAGCTCGGCCCTGCCGAGGTTCGGAGGATTTTGTAGCTCGGCCCTGCCGAGGTTCGGAGAACATTTTACTTGGCTTGCTAAGGTTCGGAGAATTGGTCATTGAAGGGAGCGACCCAACTGCAAATGCTGGCCGCAGCGTTAGGCCTACGCGGCGTTTGGTGAGGGGCGCCAAGGCGGAGCAAGCGGTATGCGCCTATTGGTGACGCCACTCCTCCCGAGGGGGCAAGCTATTGGCCGAATGCCGGACGTCCACGTTTTCTGAGAAAAAGGGGGTGGTATTAAGCGGCTCGAGGAAGCGCCGAATGTATTTAATGCGAGGGGTGACAGATTGGAAAGTGTTCGCCTGGGGAACTCCCGAACAATCTGCTCGCGCTTATCGATCTTGCTTGGGATGGAGTGTGATACCTCGGATTCAGTATCGAATCGGCGACGCGTGGCGAGTTCTTACGGGTCGGCAATTACGGCGCGACTGGTAGAAATATCCTTTGGCGAGTATAAATACGATCGAGGGGCGTTGCTTTTGACCATTCCTCGTTCTAAGCTCAAAAGAGAATGGCCTCTCCAGCGCGATCATCAAGTGAGTCGCATTCCTCACTTGACAGCCCGCCGCGCTCGGAGGGGAGGTGCACCTCTGTCACGGTTGATGGTCTGAGCCTGGCGTCGGCTTTTGCGAGCAATGAGCAGCTTGCGAGGACTGCCGAAGAATTCTTGGATGCGTCGGTCAGGGAGGCGGAGGCCTCACGCCGGTTGATAGACCGGCAGGGGGAGGAGATAGCGTCCCTGCGTCAGCAGGTGGCTGACTTGGCGAGCGCCTGGAGGAGCTGTAGCCTCCGGGAGCGACTCCGGATTCTGATTCGGGGACTCCCCTCTTGTTTTTGCTTTTTACCGCCCCTTTGTAGTCCTCTTTATGAATGAAAGTTGGGTCCCACTTTTTTGAAGTCCCTCTCCTTAAGAGTTTATGGCCTTCACTCGTGTAATGAATCAGGGGGTTGGCGCGGCCCCGTCGTTTTTTGCGCGCTGATGTAGGTTCTTTGAACGACGAGTTATAGGGGCGTTACCCAAAAGATTTCTAGTGGCAGAGAGGGAAATCGTCTAACTCTGCCTGGGGCCTTGGCCGACTACGTGGGCTCGATGGCCTCGAGAGTGGGTTTCCCAATGGTGGCTTCTTCTTGCGCGTCGACGGTTTTTACTCAACGCGCTCATTTTTAAACCGGACGAAGTCCTTCGGGGACTATTTGGGGGCCGTTCGGCTTTGGTCGAGGCTCGTAGGTTTAGACTTTTTGCTGGGGTTTTAGCCCGAATGATTTTTACCTGGCCTTGCCATGGTTCGGAGAATTCGTTGCTCGGCCCCACTGAGGTTCGGAGAATATTTTACTTGGCCCTGCCAAGGTTCAGAGATTTGTTGCTCGGCCCTGCCGAGGTTCGGAGAAATATTTTACTTGGCCCTGCCAAGGTTCGGAGATTTGTTGCTCGGCCCTGCCGAGGTTCGGAGAAATATTTTACTTGGCCCTGCCAAGGTTCGGAGATTTGTTGCTCGCCCTGCCGAGGTTCGGAGAAATATTTTACTTGGCCCTGCCAAGGTTCGGAGATTTGTTGCTCGGCCCTGCCGAGGTTCGGAGAAATATTTTACTTGGCCCTGCCAAGGTCGGAGATTTGTTGCTCGGACCTGCCGAGGTTCGGAGAAATATTTACTTGGCCTGCCAAGGTTCGGAGATTTGTTGCTCCCCTGCCGAGGTTCGGAGAAATATTTTACTTGGCCCTGCCAAGGTTCGGAGATTTGTTGCTCGGCCCTGCCGAGGTTCGGAGAAATATTTTACTTGGCCCTGCCAAGGTTCGGAGATTTGTTGCTCGGCCCTGCCGAGGTTCGGAGAAATATTTTACTTGGCCCTGCCAAGGTTCGGAGATTTGTTGCTCGGCCCTGCCGAGGTTCGGAGAAATATTTTACTTGGCCCTGCCAAGGTTCGGAGATTTGTTGCTCGGCCCTGCCGAGGTTCGGAGAAATATTTTACTTGGCCCTGCCAAGGTTCGGAGATTTGTTGCTCGGCCCTGCCGAGGTTCGGAGAAATATTTTACTTGGCCCTGCCAAGGTTCGGAGATTTGTTGCTCGGCCCTGCCGAGGTTCGGAGAAATATTTTACTTGGCCCTGCCAAGGTTCGGAGATTTGTTGCTCGGCCCTGCCGAGGTTCGGAGAAATATTTTACTTGGCCCTGCCAAGGTTCGGAGATTTGTTGCTCGGCCCTGCCGAGGTTCGGAGAAATATTTTACTTGGCCCTGCCAAGGTTCGGAGATTTGTTGCTCGGCCCTGCCGAGGTTCGGAGAAATATTTTACTTGGCCCTGCCAAGGTTCGGAGATTTGTTGCTCGGCCCTGCCGAGGTTCGGAGAAATATTTTACTTGGCCCTGCCAAGGTTCGGAGATTTGTTGCTCGGCCCTGCCGAGGTTCGGAGAAATATTTTACTTGGCCCTGCCAAGGTTCGGAGATTCCTGTTCAAACAGACAGCTCGGTTGTGCCGAGGATTGGTAAGCAGTATCTGTTTCTTTTTGCAATTTATAGCAATATGTGCATAATGACTCACGCAACAGGTTTTGAGGAAACAGATAAGCAGGAATATGCAATGAGGTATATGGGGATTGTTTGGAGAGGACATACCCTATTGATAATATTTGCGAAGGTTGTCCGCGTTCCAAGTCGGGGAATGGACTTCCCATCCAGATCCTGCAGCTTGTAGGTTCCTGGTCCAATAATCTCCGTTATTTGATACGGGCCCTCCCAGTTTGGCGCCAGTTTCCTTGCTCCAGCGGTTTGGATACAGAAGCTTTCCGGAGGACAAGGTCGCCGGTAGGAAAGCTTTCCCTTTGACCTGGGAGGCATGGTACCGAGCCACCCTCTGTTGATAAGCAGCCGTCCTGATTCGGGCCTTTTCTCTGACTTCCTCTACCAAGTCGAGGTTGGTGCGGAGTTGCTCGTCGCTGGCTTCCTCCGAATAATTCTCCACCCGCAATGATGGGAGGCCTATTTCCACAGGGATGACGCCTCTGTGCCAAAAGCCATTCGGAATGGAGTCTCGCCGGTCGGGATTCTCGGGGTAGTTCGGTAGGCCCACAAGACATGATGTAGCTCATCGGCCCATCTGCCTTGGGCTCTGGAGAGGCGAGCTTTAATTCCCTGGAGGAGGGTCCTGTTGGTTACTCGGCCGCTCCGTTGGCTTGTGGGTGTCCGACCGAGGTAAGGTGGTGGCGGATTCCGCTCCTCGCAGAATTGGCGGAATTTGGAGTTGTCAAACTGCTTGCCGTTATCGGTGATTATGGTGTGGGGAGGCCGAATCGGCAGATGATGGATCTCCAAACAAAGTCTCTGGCCCGGCCTCGGTGATTGCGACTGCTTCCGCTTCGACCCATTTGGTGAAGTAGTCAATGGCGACAAATAAGAATTTCCGCTGTCCCGTCGCAAGCGGGAATGGGCCGAGGATGTCCATCCCCCATTTGGCAAAGGGCCAAGCGGAGGATATAGAGACTAGCTCGGCGGAAGGGAGTCTTTGGATGTTTGCGTGTCTCTGGCAGGAGTCACAGGCTCGGACTAAATCGTCCGCGTCTCTTTGCATGGTCGGCCAGTAGTAGCCCTGCCGCAGTACCTTGTGACATAGGGATCGGCTTCCCAGATGGTTGCCGCAAATCCCTTCATGCACCTCACGCAGAGCATAATCCGCTTCGGATGGGCGAAGGCATCTAAGCAGCGGCATGGAGAAAGACCGCTTGTAAAGTTGGTTGTCAATTACTACATAATGGGTGGCCTGCAGCTTCAGCTTCCTAGCCTCTCTTCGGTCGGACGGAAGCGACCCTTCTTTGAGATATCTGAGGATAGGGTCGAACCAGGATGGTTCGGCTTCGACTTGCATCACTCGGTCGGCTTCCATGATGCTCGGCTTTTCCAGAGTCTCCAGGTGGAATTTTTGCTCGGCATCCATTGATTCCGTGGTTGCCAGTCGGGAGAGTAGGTCGGCACGGGCGTTCTCAGATCTGGGGATCTGAATAATTTCAAATTCAGAAAAATGAGGAAGCAAGTTACGCACCTCCTGGAGATACCGAATCATATTTGGCTCCCGAGCTTCAAACTCTCCCCGAACATGGCCGGCCACCAACTGAGAGTCGGTGAAGGCGCTGAGCTTTTCCACCTTCAGGTTGCGGGCGATCCTGAGACCGGCTAACAGGGCTTCATACTCGGCTTCGTTGTTGGAAGCCGGGAAGGAGAATCGGACGCCATACTCGAAAGCCATCCCCTCGGGACTAGTAAGAACCAGACCCGCACCGGAGTGATGGGCGTTGGACGACCCGTCGACGTGGAGGAGCCACCGGGCTCTGGACTTTGGCTCTTCAGGGGAGTCTGGGGTAGAACCGTCCTCCGGGATGGTACACTCGAGGAGGAAGTCGGCCAGCACTTGGGCTTTGATGGCTGGGCGAGGCTGAAAATGTATGTCGTGCTCGCTTAGCTCGACGGCCCATTTGGTCATTCTCCCCGATGTTTCCGGACGGTGGACCACCGCCTTGATGGGTTGGTCAGTCAGGACCGTCACGGAATGTGCTTGGAAATACGGTCGTAGCTTTCGGACTGAGGTGACTAAGGCCAACACCATCTTTTCAATCCTGCTGTACCTCGTCTCCGCATCGCGGAGCAGCCTACTCACATAGTAGATCGGCTTCTGGACTTTGCCTTCTTCTTTGACAGCACCGAACAAACTGCGCCCTCCGAAACGGCCAGTACAGAAACAAGGTCTCCCCGGGGTGGGCTACTGAGAAGTGGGGGCGAGCCGAGGTACTTCTTTGAGATCTTGAAATGATTTCTGGCACTCGGGAGTCCACTGGAAGTTTTTGGCCGATCGGAGAGTTTTGAAGAAGGGGAGGCATCTCTCGGCCGACCGCGCCACAAAGCGGTTAAGGGCCGCTATCCTCCCGGTTAGGCGCTGGACCTCTTTAAGATGCAGGGGGCGCCATTTGTTGGAGAGCTTGAATCTTCTGGGGGTTAGCTTCGATACCTCGCTGGGAGACCATGAAGCCGAGGAACTTCCCGAGTTGACGCCGAAGGCGCACTTGGTTGGGTTGAGTTTCATCCCATATTTGCGCAACGTTGCAAAGCTCTCCGAGAGGTCCTCGACATGCTGTGAGCCTCCTTGCTTTTGACCAGCATGTCGTCCACATACACCTCCATGTTCCGGCCGATTTGCTCCTTGAACACCTTGTTGACCAGCCGCTGGTAGGTCGCTCCTGCATTTTTAAGACCGAAAGGCATAACTCGGTAACAGTAGGTACCTCGGTCGGTTATGAAGGCGGTCTTTTCTTCATCTTCGGGGGCCATTCGGATCTGATTGTAGCCGGAATAGGCATCCATGAATGACAGCATTTGGTGGCCTGAGGTGGCGTCCACGAGCTGATCGATCCGAGGGAGGGGGAAGCTGTCCTTTGGGCAGGCCTTGTTGAGGTCGGTGAAGTCGATGCAGATCCTCCATTTGCCATTCGACTTTTTCACCATGACGACATTTGACAGCCAATTCGGGTAATTCACCTCTCGGACGAAGTTGGCCTTTATGAGTTTGTCGACCTCTTCTTCAATGGCTTTTTGCCGCTCTGGGGCGAAGCTTCTTTTCTTCTGCTTAACAGGCCTGTGCTTCTCGTCCACATTGAGATGGTGGACGAGGACCTCGGGGTCGATTCCCGGCATGTCGGAGGCGGTCCAGGCGAAGATGTCGGCATTGCTTTGGAGGAACTTGATCAATCTGTGTCGAGGCTCTCCTTTGAGTAACGACCCGATCTTTATGGTTCGGTCGGGCCGAGCTTCGTCCAATGGTACTTCCTCCAATTCTTCTGCCGGTCTCCCCGCTGTTCGGCGAAGTCTTCACGAGCGTCTAGCCCGTCAACTTCGGGCATTCTGGACTGAAGGCTCGTGATGAAACATTGCCGAGCCATGGCCTGACTTCCCCGAACCACTCCATTCCTCGCTCGGTGGGGAACTTCATAGACAGATGCGGGATAGAGACAACTGCCTTAAGGGACATCAAGCCGGGCCTGCCGAATATGGCGTTATATGGGGACCTGAGGTCGGTCACCAGGAAGTCGGTCTGTACAACGGTCACGAGGGGCCAGGTTCCTGCGCGGACCGTCAGGGTGACGATTCCTTCCGGGATGATGACGTCGCCGGTGAATCCCATCAGGGTGGAATCCACGGCTCGAAGGTTTTCCATGAGCAATTTCATCCTGGCAAACACACCGAGGTACAAAACGCGTTCATCGTGGGGGAGCTGTATCCCAAGAAGATCATCATCAGAAAAGGAAAGTTCGCCCGTGCGTGCCTTCTTTGGCACCGGCGCATCACCGTCGCCCCTGGAGCTCGATCCGCCGGCCTCCTCAATCATGTTGATACGGCCAACCACAGGCGGATTTGGTGGAGGAGGGAGTTGTGGGAGCTCGGGCTGGCGATCACCTCCTTGCTGCTGCGGCTCGGTGCCCTCCTGAATTGGTCCAGCCGTCCCCGCCGGATCAGTCTCTATTTCATTCTTCAGCTGCCAGCATTCTTCAGTGTCATGACCATGCTCCCTATGGTAGCGGCAGTATTTGCGGGATCTCTTCGGGTTGGGTTCCCTCGGAGAGGTACTGGCCGGGGAAGTTGGCGCTCTATCTCCATGAGGATCTGCGCCCGGGGCACAGTCAGCGGAGTATAGCGATCGAATCGCCTGGGAGGACTCCGGGAGCGATTCCTTGGCGGCAGCGGAGGGACTCTTGGGCGGCGGGGCGGACTTGGCCGACGGACAGGGCGGTGTCTGTCGGAACTTTGGGCTCTTGCTTCTTCTTGCTTGCTCAGCGCGGGCCACTCTCCGCGACTCCTCGACCCTAGCGTACTTGTCCGCAAGGGCCATCATATCAGATAGACATGGGGGGTAGCTGACCTCCATTGCCAGATAGAAGTCGCTCTCCTTCGAAACTCCCCCCGCCAGGGCGGACATAGCCACCTCATGATTAAGGTGGTCCACCTCTAACATGGCCTTGTTGAAACGGCCAAGATAATTTCTCAAGGACTCCCCCTCTCTCTGCTTGACTTCGGAGAGGGAGTCGGATCTTCGTCGATGGCGGCGGCTGCTGACGAACTGGCCAATAAAAAGGTGGCTCAGCTCGTCAAATGAATCAATGGAACCCGGTTTCAAGGCGTTGAACCAGGTTCGGGCGGATCCTCTGAGGGTGGATGGAAAGGCGCGGCAGAGGACCGCATCGGATGCTCCGTGGAACATCATTATCGACCGGAAGCTACTGAGATGGTCATCCGGATCAGTGGAGCCGTGATAGGGCTCGACGGTTGGCAGCTTAACGTGGGAGGGAATCACTTCCTCCATGATTCCCTTAGAGAAAGGGATGCCCTGCTCTGCTTTGGGCTGGGGCAGATGGGTCTGCTTGGCGGCGTCCAGCTCCTGACGCATCTCTTGGATCTGACGGCGGATCTCCTCCTCACCGGCTAGAGGAGGGGCTGGGCGCGAGAATCGCAGGGACGGCGTGGAGTCATGGTGAGATGTCGCCGGAGAGGGAGCGGGCTCGCCGAGATCTGGGAGGATCCCTATCATAACCGGTTCGAGGGACTGGTTTGTCCCCCCTGGGGCGATGTGGGGGATCCGCCGATTCGTGCGGATCAGAGGAGGAGGTTGCCGGCGAAGAAGAAATCGCCGCTTCTTTCTGAGGATACGAAGCAGGAGGAGCCGCAAGGCGCTCCTGTACCAGATGGGTAAGGGCCTGGACCTGCTGGACCAGTGTGGCGAACTGGTCTTGGGTCACCGGGATAGGGGCGGTGACGGAGTTTCGATAGGTGGGGGTTGTGGCGCTGTAGCGCCAGTCGGATCAGGCCTCTGGGAGGCGACCTGATCTTGGGCATCAGAGGTTGCTCTCTTCCGGTTGGCCATCAGAGAGGTTCTTCTCTGGATCGGGATCCTTGTCTCCTTTCTTCAAGTTTTAATGGGACTTGAGACCCTTCCTCTAGCGCCAATCTGTTGCCGCCGGGATCCGTCCTCCGACTTGGGCGCGGTCGATCTCCAGGGAGAGGGGGGCGGACCTGCAAAAGAAGCCCACACGCGGAGGGATGCTGGGGGTGGTCCTCCGCGGAAGACCCTTCGACGCTCAAGTCAGTGGAGAAGAAATCGACGATCAACCAGACAATGGGGAGGTGGATCTCTCCGGGAGACCTCTCCAGGAGGCGGCCAATCGGAAGCTCTAGGAGGGGCAGAGCACCGACGAGCTGCCGGGAGAGAGGAGCGAGCCCAGAGTTTTGTGTGCGTCAAGGGTCGCGTACCTGAGGGAATCTGCGATTATGATATTTATAGACTGCCACCTGGATCGTGAGCGCCTTCTGGAAGGTCCGGAGGTTGTTATGATACGGAGACGGACAGAATCAGGCCGTTAGGGTCCGTACCCTGTTTGTTTTGGTATCGACGGCTGGGAGAGCTCCTTGGTGTCTTGAGATCGGGTTGAGTAGGCCTGGGGCGGTTACGATAGGCTTTAGGCCACGTTCCGATATGATTCCTTGTCTAGGATGCCGCTCAGGTAGGTTCGGACTCTCCCGCGTCAGGTTCCGCGGAGGTAGATGTTAGGTTGTGGATCGCTCGAAGGGGCCGAGCTACGGAAGCCCGGAGGAGGCCGAGCTACGGAAGCCCGGAGGGGGCCGAGCTACGGAAGCCCGGAGGGGGCCGAGCTACGGAAGCCCGGAGGGGGCCGAGCTACGGAAGCCCGGAGAGGGCCGAGCTACGGAAGCCCGGAAGAGGCCGAGCTATGGAAGCCCGGAGGGGGCCGAGCTACGAAAGCTCGGAGGGGGGCCGAGCTACGGAAGCCCGGAGGGGGCCGAGCTACGGAAGCCCAGAGGGGGCCGAGCTATGGAAGCCCGAAGGGGCAAAGGGAGGAGGTCAGCCTTAGCCGCCTCGCACGGACATTAATGCAATGATGATTTTACCCCCCAACAGTGATATATAAAGAATAAAAAGATATTATACTCTATTTTTTTCTTAAATTATGTGCGTAAGCTTACAAGCGGCTGTAATATAAGGTTTTATGCAATTCCGTAAGTTCATACATGGGCTAATAAGGCAATAAACTATGAAAAAAAATTGTACATCATCTTCAATGCAGGATGACCTACATTGGATACAAAAATTCCTTTGCATCAAAAAGCTTGCTCGTGGATTTCATACTGTAGATGTACGAGATCATGCATGAATAAATCTTTGCATTCGGTGCAGACCATTCTGCATCGAAGGCGGTGCAAAAAGACTTTTCTTAAACCAAAAAAAAAAAACTCTCCAATCCAAAGAGTTCCTCTGAGGGCATGCCAACATATATTATGTTATATTAAGTTATGCATCTTCTTTATTATAATATAAATTACTTCAGGTTTCTACTCCATGTTCCTTTTAGGTATTGTTGGGGGGTAAAATCGTCATTGCATTAATGTCCGTGCGAGGCGGTTAAGGCTGACCTCCTCCCTTTGCCTCTTCCGGGCTTCCGTAGCTTGGCCCCCTCCGGGCTTCCGTAGCTCGGCCTCCTCCGGGCTTCCGTAGCTCGGCCCCCCTCCGGGCTTCCGTAGCTCGGCCCCCTCCGGGCTTCCGTAGCTCGGCCTCCTCCGGGCTTCCGTAGCTCGGCCCCTTCCGGGCTTCCGTAGCTCGGCCTCCTCCGGGCTTCCGTAGCTCGGCCTCCTCCGGGCTTCCGTAGCTCGGCCTCCTCCGGGCTTCCGTAGCTCGGCCCCTTCGAGCGATCCACAACCTAACATCTACCTCCGCGGAACCTGACGCGGGAGAGCCCAACCTACCTGAGCGGCATCCTAGACAAGGAATCATATCGGAACGTGGCCTAAAGCCTATCGTAACCGCCCCAGGCCTACTCAACCCAGATCTCGAGACATCAAGGAGCTCTCCCAGCCGTCGATCCCTTAACAAACAGGGTACGGATTCTAACGGCCCCACAACGGCCTGATTCTGTCCGTCTCCGTATCTAACAACCTCCGACCTTCCAGAAGGCGCTCAAGATCCCAGGTGACAGTCTATAAATATCATTTGCAGATTCCTCAGGTACGCGACCCTTGACGCACAAAAACTCTGGGCTCCTCCTCTCTCCCGGCAGCTCGTCGGTGCTCTGCCCTCCTAGAGCTTCCGATTGGCCGCCCCTGGAGAGGTCTCCCGGAGAGATCCACCTCCCCATTGTCTGGTTGATCGCCGATTCCTTCCTCACTGACTTGAGCGTCGGAGGGCCTTCCGCGGAGGACCACCCCCAGCGTCCCTCCGCGTGTGGGCTTCCTTTTTGCAGGTCCGCCGCACCCCTCTCCCTGGAGATCGACCGCGCCCGAGTCGGAGGACGGATCCCGGCGGCAACAGATTGGCGCTAGAGGAAGGGCCTCAAGTCCCATTAAAACTTGAAGAAAGGAGACAAGGATCTTATCCGGAGAAGAACCTCTCTGATGGCCAACCGGAAGAGAGCAACCTCTGATGCCCAAGATCAGGTCGCCTCCCAGAGGCCTGATCCGACTGGCGCCACAGCGCCACAACCCCCACCTGTCGAGACTCCGTCGCCGCCTGCCATTCCGGTGACCCAGGACCAGTTTGCTACGCTGGTCCAGCAAGTCCAGGCTCTTACCCACCTGGTCCAGGAGCGCCTTGCAGCTCCTCCTGCTTCGCATCCCAGAAGGAACGGCGATTTCTTCTTCGCCGGCAACCTCCTCCTCTGATCCGCATGAATCAGCGGATCCCCCACATCGCCCCAGGGGGACAAACCGGTCCCTCGAACCGGTTATGATAGAGATCCTCCCAGATCTCGGCGAGCCCGCTCCCTCTCTCCGGCGACGTCTCACCATGATTCGACGCCGTCCTTGCGGTTCTCGCGCCCAGCTCCTCCTCTCGCCGGTGAGGAGGAGATCCGCCGTCAGATCCAGGAGATGCGTCAGGAGCTGGACGCCGCCAAGCAGACCCATCTGCCCCAGCCCAAAGCAGAGCAGGGCATCCCTTTCTCTAAGGGGATCATGGAGGAAGTGATTCCCTCCCATGTCAAGCTGCCAGCCGTCGAGCCCTATCACGGCTCCACTGATCCGGACGACCATCTCAGTAGCTTCCGGTCAATAATGATGTTCCACGGAGCATCTGATGCGATCCTCTGCCGGCCTTCCCATCCACCCTCAGAGGATCCGCCCGAACCTGGTTCAACGCCTTGAAACCGGGTTCCATTGATTCATTCGACGAGCTGAGCCACCTTTTTATTGGCCAGTTCGTCAGCAGCCGCCGCCACCGACGGAGATCCGACTCCCTCTCCGAAGTCAAGCAAAGAGAGGGGGAGTCCTTGAGAAATTATCTTGGCCGTTTCAACAAGGCCATGTTGGAGGTGGACCACCTTAATCATGAGGTGGCTATGTCCGCCCTGGCGGGGGGAGTTTCGAAGGAGAGCGACTTCTATTGGCAATGGAGGTCAGCTACCCCCCATGTCTGTCTGATATGATGGCCCTTGCGGACAAGTACGCTAGGGTCGAGGAGTCGCGGAGAGTGGCCCGCGCTGAGCAAGCAAGAAGAAGCAAGAGCCCAAAGTTCCCGACAGACACCGCCCTGTCCGTCGGCCAAGTCCGCCTCGCCGCCAAAGAGTCCCTCCGCTGCCGCCAAGGAATCGCTCCCGGAGTCCCCCAGGCGATTCGATCGCTACACTCCGTGACTGTGCCCCGGGCGCAATCCTCATGGAGATAGAGCGCCAGCTTCCCCGACCAGTACCTCTCCGAGGGAACCCGACCCGAAGAGATCCCGCCAAGTACTGCCGCTACCATAGGGAGCATGGTCATGACACTGAAGAATGCTGGCAGCTGAAGAATGAGATCGAGAGACTGATTCGGCGGGGACGGCTGGACCAGTTCAGAGGGCACCCGAGCCGCCACAAGGAGGTGATCGCCAGCCCGAGCTCCCACAACTCCCTCCTCCACCAAATCCGCCCGTGGTTGGCCGTCAACATGATTGAAGAGGCCGGCGGATCGAGCTCCAGGGGCGACGGTGATGCACCGGTGCCAAAGAAGGCACGCACGGGCGAGCTTTCCTTTTCTGATGATGATCTTCTTGGGATACAGCTCCCCCATGATGACGCACTTGTTGTATCCCTTAACTTGAACAATTATGATGTAAGCCGAATCCTGTCGATAGTGGAAGCTCGGTAAACGTTTTGTACCTCGGTGTGTTTGCCAGGATGAAATTGCTCATGGAAAACCTTCGAGCCGTGGATTCCACCCTGATGGGATTCACCGGCGACGTCATCATCCCGGAAGGAATCGTCACCCTGACGGTCCGCGCAGGAACCTGGCCCCTTGACCGTTGTACAGACCGACTTCCTAGTGACCGACCTCAGGTCCCCATACAACGCCATATTCGGCAGGCCCGGCTTGATGTCCCTTAAGGCGTTGTCTCTATCCCGCATCTGTCTATGAAGTTCCCCACCGAGCAGGAGTTGGAGTGGTTCGGGGAAGTCAGGCCATGGCTCGGCAATGTTTCGTCACGAGCCTTCAGTCCAGAATGCCCGAAGTTGACGGGCTAGACGCTCGCGAAGATTTCGCCGAACAACGGGGAGAACCGGCAGAAGAACTGGAAGAAGTACCGCTGGACGAAGCTCGGCCCGACCGAACCATAAGGATCGGGTCGCTACTCAAAGGAGAGCCTCGTCACAGCTGATCAGATTCCTCCAAAGCAATGCGGACATCTTCGCCTGGACCGCCTCCGACATGCCGGGAATTACCCCGAGGTCCTCGTCCATCATCTCAATGTGGACGAGATGCACAGGCCTGTTAAGCAGAAGAAGAGAAGCTTCGCCCCAGAGCGGCAAAAAGCCATTGAAGAGGAGGTCGACAAACTCATCAAAGCCAACTTTTGTCCGAGAGGTGAATTACCCGAATTGGCTGTCAAATGTCGTCATGGTGAAAAAGTCGAATGGCAAATGGAGGATCTGCATCGACTTCACCGACCTCAACAAGGCCTGCCCGAAGGACAGCTTCCCCCTCCCTCGGATCGATCAGCTCGTGGACGCCACCTCAGGCCACCAAATGCTGTCATTCATGGATGCCTATTCGGGCTACAATCAGATCCGGATGGCCCCCGAGATGAAGAAAAGACCGCCTTCATAACCGACCGAGGTACCTACTGTTACCGAGTTATGCCTTTCGGTCTTAAAAATGCAGGAGCGACCTACCAGCGCTGGTCAACAAGGTGTTCAAGGAGCAAATCGGCCGGAACATGGAGGTGTATGTGGACGACATGCTGGTCAAAAGCAAGGAAGCGCACGCATGTTGAGGACCTCTCGGAGAGCTTTGCAACGTTGCGCAAATATGGGATGAAGCTCAACCCAACCAAGTGCGCCTTCGGCGTCAACTCGGGAAAGTTCCTCGGCTTCATGGTCTCCCAGCGAGGTATCGAAGCTAACCCCCAGAAGATTCAAGCTCTCCAACAAATGGCGCCCCCAGCATCTTAAAGAGGTCCAGCGCCTAACCGGGAGGATAGCGGCCCTTAACCGCTTTGTGGCGCGGTCGCCGAGAGATGCCTCCCCTTCTTCAAAACTCTCCGATCGGCCAAAAACTTTCCAGTGGACTCCTGAGTGCCAGAAATCATTTCAAGATCTCAAGAAGTACCTCGGCTCGCCCCCACTTCTCAGTAGCCCAGCCCCGGGGGAGACCCTTTCTGTACTTGGCCGTTTCGGAGGGCGCAGTTTGTTCGGTGCTGTCAAAGAAGAAGGCAAAGTCCAGAAGCCGATCTACTATGTGAGTAGGCTGCTCCGCGATGCGGAGACGAGGTACAGCAGGATTGAAAAGATGGTGTTGGCCTTATCACCTCAGTCCGAAAGCTACGACCGTATTTCCAAGCACATTCCGTGACGGTCCTGACTGACCAACCCATCAAGGCGGTGGTCCACCGTCCGGAAACATCGGGGAGAATGACCAAATGGGCCGTCGAGCTAAGCGAGCACGACATACATTTTCAGCCTCGCCCGCCATCAAAGCCCAAGTGCTGGCCGACTTCCTCCTCGAGTGTACCATCCCGAGGACGGTTCTACCCCAGACTCCCCTGAAGAGCCAAAGTCCAGAGCCCGGTGGCTCCTCCACGTCGACGGGTCGTCCAACGCCCATCACTCCGGTGCGGGTCTGGTTCTCACCAGTCCCGAGGGGATGGCTTTCGAGTATGGCGTCCGATTCTCCTTCCCGGCTTCCAACAATGAAGCCGAGTATGAAGCCCTGTTAGCCGGTCTCCGGATCGCCCGCAACCTGAAGGTGGAAAAGCTCAGCGCCTTCACCGACTCTCAGCTGGTGGCCGGCCATGTTCGGGGAGAGTTTGAAGCTCGGGAGCCAAATATGATTCGGTATCTCCAGGAGGTGCGTAACTTGCTTCCTCATTTTTCTGAATTTGAAATTATTCAGATCCCCAGATCGAGAATGCCCGTGCCGACCTACTCTCCCGACTGGCAACCACGGAATGGATGCCGAGCAAAAATTCCACCTGGAGACTCTGGAAAAGCCGAGCATCATGGAAGCCGACCGAGTGATGCAAGTCGAGCCGAACCATCCTGGTTCGACCCTATCCTCAGATATCTCAAAGAAGGGTCGCTTCCGCCCGACCGAAGAGAGGCTAGGAAGCTGAAGCTGCAGGCCACCCATTATGTAGTAATTGACAACCAACTTTACAAGCGGTCTTTCTCCATGCCGCTGCTTAGATGCCTTCGCCCATCCGAAGCGGATTATGCTCTGCGTGAGGTACATGAAGGGATTTGCGGCAACCATCTGGGAAGCCGATCCCTATGTCACAAGGTACTGCGGCAGGGCTACTACTGGCCGACCATGCAAAGAGACGCGGACGATTTAGTCCGAGCCTGTGACTCCTGCCAGAGACACGCAAACATCCAAAGACTCCCTTCCGCCGAGCTAGTCTCTATATCCTCCGCTTGGCCCTTTGCCAAGTGGGGGATGGACATCCTCGGCCCATTCCCGCTTGCGACGGGACAGCGGAAATTCTTATTTGTCGCCATTGACTACTTCACCAAATGGGTCGAAGCGGAAGCAGTCGCGCAATCACCGAGGCACGGGCCAGAGACTTTGTGTGGAGATCCATCATCTGCCGATTCGGCCTCCCCACACTATAATCACCGATAACGGTAAGCAGTTCGACAACTCCAAATTCCGCCAATTCTGCGAGGAGCACGGAATCCGCCACCACCTTACTCGGTCGGGCACCCACAAGCCAACGGAGCGGCCGAGGTAACCAACAGGACCCTCCTCCAGGGAATTAAAGCTCGCCTCTCCAGAGCCCAAGGCAGATGGGCCGATGAGCTACATCATGTCTTGTGGGCCTACCGAACTACCCCGAGAATCCCGACCGGCGAGACTCCATTCCGAATGGCTTTTGGCACAGAGGCTGTCATCCCTGTGGAAATAGGCCTCCCATCATTGCGGGTGGAGAATTATTCGGAGGAAGCCAGCGAGCAACTCCGCACCAACCTCGACTTGGTAGAGGAAGTCAGAGAAAAGGCCCGAATCAGGACGGCTGCTTATCAACAGAGGGTGGCTCGGTACCATGCCTCCCGGGTCAAGGGGAAAGCTTCCTACCTGGCGACCTTGTCCTCCGGAAAGCTTCTGTATCCAAACCGCTGGAGCAAGGAAACTGGCGCCAAACTGGGAGGGCCCATATCAAATAACAGAGATTATTGGACCAGGAACCTACAAGCTGCAGGATCTGGATGGGAAGTCCATTCCCCGAACTTGGAACGCGGACAACCTTCGTAAATATTATCAATAGGGTATGTCCTCTCCAAACAATCCCCATATACCTCATTGCATATTCCTGCTTAGCTGTTTCCTCAAAACCTGTTGCGTGAGTCATTATGCACTATATTGCTATAAATTGCAAAAAGAACAGATACTGCTTACCAATCCTCGGCACAACCGAGCTGTCTGTTTGAACAGGAATCTCCGAACCTTGGCAGGGCCAAGTAAAATATTTCTCCGAACCTCGGCAGGGCCGAGCAACAAATCTCCGAACCTTGGCAGGGCCAAGTAAAATATTTCTCCGAACCTCGGCAGGGCCGAGCAACAAATCTCCGAACCTTGGCAGGGCCAAGTAAAATATTTCTCCGAACCTTGGCAGGGCCAAGGGCCCGAGCAACAAATCTCCGAACCTTGGCAGGGCCAAGTAAAATATTTCTCCGAACCTCGGCAGGGCCGAGCAACAAATCTCCGAACCTTGGCAGGGCCAAGTAAAATATTTCTCCGAACCTTGGCAGGGCCAAGTAAAATATTTCTCCGAACCTCGGCAGGGCCGAGCAACAAATCTCTGAACCTTGGCAGGGCCAAGTAAAATATTCTCCGAACCTTCTCCGAACCTTGGCAGGGCCAAGTAAAATATTTCTCCGAACCTCGGCCGAGGGCCGAGGGCCAACAAATCTCCGAACCTTGGCAGGCCAAGTAAAATATTTCTCCGAACCTCGGCAGGGCCGAGCAACAAATCTCCGAACCTTGGCAGGGCCAAGTAAAATATTTCTCCGAACCTCGGCAGGGCCGAGCAACAAATCTCCGAACCTTGGCAGGGCCAAGTAAAATATTTCTCCGAACCTCGGCAGGGCCGAGCAACAAATCTCCGAACCTTGGCAGGGCCAAGTAAAATATTCTCGAACCTCCCGAGCAACAAATCTCCGAACCTTGGCAGGGCCAAGTAAAATATTTCTCCGAACCTCGGCAGGGCCGAGCAACAAATCTCCGAACCTTGGCAGGGCCAAGTAAAATATTTCTCCGAACCTCGGCAGGGCCGAGCAACAAATCTCCGAACCTTGGCAGGGCCAAGTAAAATATTTCTCCGAACCTCGGCAGGGCCGAGCAACAAATCTCCGAACCTTGGCAGGGCCAAGTAAAATATTTCTCTGAACTCAGCGGGGCCGAGCAACGAATGAACCATGCAAGGCCAGGTAAAATCATTCGGGCTAAAACCCCAGCAAAAAGTCTAAACCTACGAGCCTCGACCAAAGCCGAACGGCCCCCAAATAGTCCCCGAAGGACTTCGTCCGGTTTAAAAACGAGCACGTTGAGTAAAAACCATCGACGCGCAAGAAGAAGCCACCATTGGCAAACCCACTCTCGAGGCCATCGAGCCCCACATAGTCGGCCAAAGGCCCCAGGCAGAGTTAGACGATTTCCCTCTCTACCACTGAAAATCTTTTGGGTAACGCCCCTATAACTCGTCGTTCAAAGAACCTACATCAGCGCGCAAAAAACGACGGGCCGCGCCAACCCCCTGATTCATTACACGAGTGAAGGCCATAAACTCTTAAGGAGAGGGACTTCAAAAAAGTGGGACCCAACTTTCATTCATAAAGAGGACTACAAAGGGGCGGTAAAAAGCAAAAACAAGAGGGGAGTCCCCGAATCAGAATCCGGAGTCGCTCCCGGAGGCTAACAGCTCCTCCAGGTGCTCCGCCAAGTCAGCCACCTGCTGACGCAGGGACGCTATCTCCTCCCCCTGCCGGTCTATCAATCGGCGTGAGGCCTCCGCCTCCCTGACCGACGCGTCCAAGAATTCTTCGGCAGTCCTCGCAAGCTGCTCATTGCTCGCAAAGCCGACGCCAGGCTCAGACCATCAACCGTAACAGAGGTGCACCTCCCCTCCGAGCGCGGCGGGCTGTCAAGTGAGGAATGCGACTCACTTGATGATCGCGCTGGAGAGGCCATTCTCTTTTGAGCTTAGAATGAGGAATGGTCAAAAGCAACGCCCCTCGATCATATTTATACTTGCTAGAGGGATATTTCTACCAGTCGCGCCGTAATTGCCGACCCGTAAGAACTCGCCATGCGTCGCCGATTCGATACTGAATCCGAGGTATCACGCCCATCCCAAGCAAGATCGATAAGCGCGAGCAGATTGTTCGGAAGTTCCCCAGGCAAACACTTTCCAATCTGTCACCCGCATTAAATACATTCGGCGCTTCCCCGAGCCGCTTAATACCACCCCCTTTTTCTCAGAAAATGGACGTCCGGCATTCGGCCAATAGCTTGCCCCCTCGGGAGGAGTGGCGTCACCAATAGGCGCATACCGCTTGCTCCGCCTTGGCGCCCCTCACCAAACGCCGCGTAGGCCTAACGCTGCGGCCAGCATTTGCTGTTGGGTCGCTCCCTTCAATGACCAATTCTCCGAACCTTGGTAGGGCCAAGTAAAATGTTCTCCGAACCTCAACAGGGCTGAGCTACAAAATCCTCCGAACCTCGGCAGGGCCGAGCTACAAATTCATCGAACCTTGGCAGGGCCAAGTAAATGTTCTTCGAACCTCGGCAGGGCCGAGCTACAAAATTCATCGAACCTTGGCAGGGCCAAGTAAAATGTTCTTCGAACCTCGGCAGGGCCGAGCTACAAATTCTCCGAACCTCGGCAGGGCCGAGCTACAAAATCCTTCGAACCTCGGCAGGGCCGAGCTACAAAATTCTTCGAACCTCGGCAGGGCCGAGCTACAAATCCTCCGAACCTCGGTGTGGCCGAACTACAAAGTTCTCCAAGCCTCGGCAGGGCCGAGCTGCAAGATTCTCCAAACCTCGGCAGGACCGAGCTACGAAATTCTTCAAACCTTGGCAGGGCCAAGTAAAATGTTCCCCAAAACTCGACTATCCCGAGTGACTGTTCCTTGAACCATGACGAGAAGGGGTGCGGATTCCCTGAGCTTCGGCCAAGGCCGACCTACGATAAATCGGGCTCTAGAAAAAGCGAAGCGCAAAGACATCAAGTTTCCGACCAGAGCAAGGGGCGTGTTTCCCCGAATGATCTATGAATCGCCGAATACGAACCTCGATTAGTTCGGGTGGCGTGAGATCCTCGTCTAAGGACGAACGGAACGCTTTTGTGCCCCACAAACAACAATGACTACAAGCTCGGCACAAGAAAAGATAGAGGTCAAAAAACAGAACATAACTCTCTTTATTGCCGATCAAGATCAGTTACAAATGCCTCACGGGCATTACAAGAACATTGAAATGCATAAAATAAAGACAAATTCAAAACCCGAGCAACTGCTCCAAAGCAGACCTAGGCGACTGCGATGTTCCGACGGCCGGATCGACAAATCAGGCAAACCACGAAATCAGTCCGCCTGGGCGGATGAATTAAAAGATCCAAAAGGAGGCATGGCCCGTGGATGCTGATTCTGAGGATCCGAACGATCCGGCCTGCTCCCCTAGGAGGGGGTGCTGGATCGCGGGTCGTCGCCCAGCCAAGGGAACCGGGGACCATCGACCCCGGTTGCTCCCATATTTTCCCTCCCGTGGCAAGGATTCCCCTCAGAGAAGGGACGGGAACCCAAGCCAGCGAAAAAGGGAGAGTCTGTGCGTGCTACGGGGGTGTCGATACGCTTCCTACCATAAGCCCCCCGTAACCGGCCGCAAAGGTCACACGGGAAGAGTTATATGTGCGCTCCCCGTGTGATCTCTGCGCCCCCCATGTGCGCTCTCCATGTGATCTCCGGGACTCATCCCCTAAGGGCAAGCCATTCTTCAGCAGCTCCCCGGTCGCCCCAGCTGTCCGCGGCAAGGAGCCCACGAGAGGAAAGCTTGGCCCTCCTACTTGCAACAACAAAGAAACGAGCATAATGGAAACTCTAATGGAAAATACACTTTGGAGATAGCCAAACATGACCCCTTTCTCCCCCTTTTATAGGCAGGAAAGACTCGGGATGAGCTATCAGAGCTGAGAGTCCCGAGATTCAAACACTGTCCCACGCCTCCACATGGCCCCTCAGGGTGAACGCAGCACCCCACTGTGCGCCAAGCCCACCGCCTTAGTTGTGACGTGTACGGAGATCCCTTCCTGATCCCGAATCATGGCCAGTAAATGCAGGAAATCGTCCGCTGACGCTTCGAAAACCGGCGGGCTCAGAAAATCGTCCTTTGAAAAAGTACTGTCCAATAGTGGACGGTTGCGTGCGCGTCGCGACGAGGTAGCCTGCATGGGAAAAGAGCACCTTCCGGAAAGCTCTGATGCAGCTTTATGCCCCCCACTGTGCCGTATCACCGCTTCTAGTAAAGTAAAAACCGAATTGCCTGCGGGACAGCAGGGCGCTGGCAGGATGGCAGGAAGCGCGAAAACCTATTTTGTCTGTCGGCCCCAGCCGACCTATTTTGTCTGTCGGCCCCAGCCGACCTATTTGTCTGTCGGCCCCAGCCGACCTATTTTGTCTGTCGGCCCCAGCCGATCTATCTTGTCTGTCGGCCCCAGCCGACCTATTTCGTCCTTCGGCCCTGGCCGATCCATCTTGTCTGTCGGCCCAAGCCGACCAACTGTGCTCGTCGGTCTTAACCGATCTGCTTCACCCATTGGTACAAGCCGATACACTCTCCCAATCTCGAAATAGAGATGACCCAAGACCATCGGGAACCACAAGCCGATCGAGGCAAGGCTAAGCAACAGCGAAGTCATGCAAGAAAATGCTCAAGTGGAAACAGGAAATTTTTCACTATGAAGCGCTGAATAAATGTTTAAGGGATGAAGTACATGAATGGCTCCTAAGAATCGGGGGTGACACCAGCTTTGGGGGAACCCTCAGTGGCACCTACAGGAGTGCGGCTAGACTCGCCCTTCTCTGACATTTGTACCCCGCGGCAGTGTGCGACCGTCCCTCGGAAACTGAAACTTCGCTGGGACCAGGGGCGGCGCCAGGTTCGGCGTCAGAAACGTTGACATATTCATCTTCGTCCTCCTCTTCAGACTCGCCATCATCGGGATCTTCAGCGCTCAGAAAAGAAAGGTCCCATTCCGGGTGCTCACTGAGGATCAGCTGTTTGCACTCCTCCTTCCCATGATGGAAGGCGTCAACGCTAATAGCGTCTTGCCTCCCCCTGAGTATGGCATGCTGCGTCTTGGCCTCCGCCGCCTATTTCTCAGCCTCAATCACCTGGGCCTTCAGGACGACGTTTTGCTCCTCGAGCTCGCTAACCCGTGTCTCGAGCTCCGAACTCCTACTGCGAGCGGACACGAGCTCACCTTGAAGAGCCCGAACCTCCGACTCCATCTTCGCCATCCGAAAAATCCAAAATCAAATCGGCACTGCGAGAACCCAGTAGTAAAAACAAAAAGGGGAAAAATAAGAGCGTACCTCCGCCTCTCGCTCGGCCAACCTTTTGGCCATCTCTTCTGCCTCGCTCCTGGCTCTCGACCTGTCAGCCCGTACCAGCTCGACCCTCTCCTGCAGAGCACTGATCTTCAGCTGTCTGGCCTCGATATCCCTCCGGGCTTGGGATAATTCGTCGCTCACCCGAGCTATGGTTCCCCGGTCCCACTTAGCGCCCTCTTTCAAATGGGCAATCTCGCTATCGCGGCGCTTCAGTCGCTCCTCCACTTCGCCGAGCATCCTTCCCAAACGTCTTCTTTCATCGTCGGCCTCTCTTCCCAGCCGACTCATACTTTCGTCGTGTTCCCGCCGCATCGCCGCCACCTCTGTGAAGTGTTTTGATTCAATTCTGGCCAGCTCCAGGCACGCGTCGTCGCTCTTCGCCAGGAGTCCCTGCAGCTCCTTTACTTTGTGCTTCTGTTGGACACCTCGTCCACGGCGGCCTGATGTGCCGCCCTTGCCCCCTTCAAGTTCCTATCCATCGTGTCCATGAGCTCTTCGAACTGCTCAGACACCTTCAGCTGCGACTGGAGCTCGACATTCTCCCTCCGAGCCTGGACACTGGCCCCCGTCGCCAAACTCAAGCGCCAGCAAATCGCCCGGGAAAGCAAAACGCTCTGCGAAGGCAAAAAATTGAATAAGAGCCCACGGTGGGGTCGATCGAGAAACATCTATCATACAAGAGGAGTAACTCACCCGCGAGGCATAAGCCCGGGTCATCCTCATCAATGTTGTGTTATCAATGTTAGGAAGAAGGTGGATACTTTCTGCCACGCCTTGCTGCCCGAATGCAGCATCGACCAACCCCAGGTCGGCGAACTTGTCCGCCGAAGGATCCGCATCCGGATACAGGCCGACCTTATCATGGCAGAGAACGCCTCCTCAATACTAGCGTCCAAACTGCCGGATGGGCCAACCCCGCCTGAGGGACCAGCCTGGCGGCCTCCACCTGAGAGGCCTTCAATCTCCCAGCCTCCTCCGTCAAGGCCCTGGCTTGGGTTTCTTCAGATATTTCGGCCAGCCCAAGCGCCAGCCTCCCCAAAACTTTTCTCGAAGAAGCTCCCAATACGGGGCTCCCACCTTGCTGCGTCCCCTCCTTCGACGCCCCTTCCTCGATGACCACCATTTGTGTCTCCACCGCCGGACCCTCCGAGATCCCGGCCTATTCCACCACTTGCGTCTCCTCCGCAGGCTCCCCTGAAGTCTCGGTCTGGCCCGCCCCACTGCTTCCGGACCCCTCTGCAGCGGGACCGAGGAAGAGTTCTCCCTGAACCTCTCCAGCTACGACCGTCTCCTCCCCCTCTCCTGCTGGGGCCGGTGGTGATCCCGCGGGGACAATGGCCCCCTCGGGGATGGCCGCCTCCGTCGGATCCGCCGTCGTTTCCTCCTTCAGGGGGAACGCGGTCTGGCGAGTCGACGGAGCTTCATCCGAGCTATCTGAAATCTCCAACACGAAAGGGTCGGGCGCCATAACCGCCCTCCCCGGATCCTCTTTCGCCCCCGGCGTCTCAGTAGCGACTGCTCCAGCGCCCGGCGGGCTCCTTGCGGATGTATGAGCCCTTTTTACGGGCCGGCCGCTGTCCGTGCTGCTGCCTTCCCCTGGGCGCTTCCCTCTCTTTCTCTTGGAGAGGCTCGACAACGCCGACCTTGCGGCTATTAGAATAGAGCACACATACTCAGAATCAAGCACACTGATCAAAAAAGATACACGGCACGAAAGGGACTCACCTTGCGGGTCCAAGGGGCTGAGCCCAGCTGCAAAGAGGGCCCCCTCCGATAGCAGGTCATTTGCCGAAAACACCTGACCATTACGGAGGACGTCCAAGTCCTTCTCCTCCTGCGCCGATAGAGCCGGATGTGTCTCCGCATCCCTTGCAACGATCCCCCATCGCTGAGGAAAGTCGGAACCGATGTTCCCCTCCGCGATAACAAATTGACTCTTCCACCCCTTGATGGAAGAGGGCTTATCCGCGATAACGTTGAAGGATCTCCGGGGCCCAATGTAGGGCCACTCCGATTTCCTTCCGAGAGTCAGGTGGTAGCAGGTGCGGAAAAGGGGAAGGGTGACCACGATCCGAATCTGGTGGCACATCGAGATGAATCCGATGATGTTCCGCCAACTGTTGGGAGCCACCATTGATGGACAGATGTTGTAGTGGATCATAATCTCCTTCACAAGGGGATGGAGAGGAAAACGAAGGCCTGCCTTCAGACTATCCTCGTAGATGAAGACCCCGGACTCCAAGTCCCGGGTGACTCTATCATTGGGCTCCGGCACCCGTAGGACGACATCCAAGGGCAGGCCATATCGCTGATGAATCCTCCCTAGGTCCTCAGCAACGATCTCGGAGGCCACATCGTCTGGGCTCATCGCCATTGAAAGAGGTACCAAACGAAAGCAATGAGCATCGAAGAAGATGAAAGACCAGAACCCACTTGGAAGCAAAACGAGAAGACGCCAAGCGCCCATGCACAATATGTATATATATACACACCATGCGGCCGTCACTTCGCTTCTCCTCCAAGGAGGCCACCCCGAAGATGCGGGGCGTCCCATCCCAGGCGTCCGAAATCGCCTCGACAAACACCCAATCGATCGGAATTCGGGCGTGGCGCAATCCCAGCCGTCGCTCATGAGGGAACCTTAGCCCCGAAGGCAAGACGGCCACGCCACATTAATTAAGGCATCATTGCGCAAGCCAGTTAAACCAAGACGTCCCATCCAAGACGCGCCATTCGAACTCGTACCCCCTACGCCCGAACCTACGCTTCGAACTAGGGAGTGGAGGGCATGTGTTGGGGGGTAAAATCGTTATTACATTAATGTCCGTGCGAGGCGGCTAAGGCTGACCTCCCCCTTTGCCTCTTCCGGGCTTCCGTAGCTCGGCCCCCTCCGGGCTTCCGTAGCTCGGCTCCGGGCTTCCGTAGCTCGGCCCCCTCCGGGCTTCCGTAGCTCGGCCCCCTCCGGGCTTCCGTAGCTCGGCCTCCTCCGGGCTTCCGTAGCTCGGCCCCCTCCGAGCTTCCGTAGCTCGGCCTCCTCCGGGCTTCCGTAGCTCGGCCCCCTCCGGGCTTTCGTAGCTCGGCCTCCTCCGGGCTTCCGTAGCTCGGCCCCTTCGAGCGATCCATAACCTAACATCTACCTCCGCGGAACCTGACGCGGGAGAGCCCGAACCTACCTGAGCGGCATCCTAGACAAGGAATCATATCGGAACGTGGCCTAAAGCCTATCGTAACCGCCCCAGGCCTACTCAACCCGATCTCGAGACACCAAGGAGCTCTCCCAGCCGTCGATACCAAAACAAACAGGGTACGGACCCTAACGGCCCCACAACGGCCTGATTCTGTCCGTCTCCGTATCATAACAACCTCCGACCTTCCAGAAGGCGCTCACGATCCAGGTGGCAGTCTATAAATATTATAATCGCAGATTCCCTCAGGTACACGACCCTTGACGCACACAAAACTCTGGGCTCGCTCCTCTCTCCCGGCAGCTCGTCGGTGCTCTGCCCCTCCTAGAGCTTCCGATTGGCCGCCTCCTGAAGAGGTCTTCCGAAGAGATCAACCTCCCATTGTCTGGTTGATCGCCGACTCCTTCCTCGCTGACTTGAGCGTCGGAGGGCCTTCCGCGGAGGACCACCCCAGCGTCCCTCCGCGTGTGGGCTTTCTTTTTTGCAGGTCCGCCGCACCCCCTCTCCCTGGAGATCGATCGCACCCAAGTCGGAGGACGGATCCCGGTGGCAACAGGTATGAAGCTTTACCATGTGTCTTCAAGCTAAAGAAGACGACCGTGTTGCTAAAATTCATATTCATTATCTATGCTTTTCCTTAATTCATGCAATGCGAATTGCACTAATAATTAGTTTATCATGTTAAGATTTAGGACAATTAGTTAATCAAGTGAATGCCTAGCCACATTAATTTTCTAAGACTTTAATTTTGTCTTAGAAGGCATTTGATATAGAATTGAAATTACTTTTATAAATTTTTTTTATCTCTGTTAAGGGTGTTGAGTATAAGGTTAATTTTCCTTTAAAAAAAATTTCTTTATAACTTAAAAATGATAGATTAACAAGATACAAGTAAATTATTCATGAGATGAAAAGAGATTAAAATATTATAATAATAAAATATTAAATAATTTGATTATTCTTTTTCATTTTATCTTTTTTATATTAATCCATCTTTTATATTAATCTGGTTCAAAAATAATTAATAATTATATTATAATATTTCATCATTCATTCATATAATAACTAAATATAGTTAGTAAAAAACTTTTATCCTCTTAAAAATTACAGTGAAAAATATTACTTTTATAACCTTTTTATCCCTAATTTTTTTTAACTCCAAACCAAAAGCATTCTTGGCTGTTCACAAAATCCCTGCCACCGAAGTCCGTCGCTGATCTGAGTTATACCTCGCAAGAAGGTGGGTGGAAGCTTCCATCTGCAGTTCTGCACCTCAAAAATTACTCTCGGTACTCATAATTTTTAAAAAATTTAAAATTACTTTTCACACCCCCATTTTTTTCTCTCTACACTCTTTTTTTTTTTTTTTTTTTTTTCTAAACCACCCTCACCTACCGGTGTTGCTCTCCCGACCTGCATCCCATCTCCTTCCTCTTCCCATTCCCCTCCTCCCGTTCAGCTCCCTTGCTCTTCAACGGCGGCGGCATCTCTTTTTTTATTCCAGTCTATTTCAAAGCTCCTACGGAGCTCGTGTAATGGTGGCAGTGGGATGCCCCTCAAGTCCTTGGGGAGCTCGCGAATGGGAGCGAGGACGAGAACGAAGAAGAGTCTCTCAGCCACTGTGGTGGCGAAGATCAAGAAGGTGAAGAATCACGAATATCCCTGGTCCGACGAGATCGATCCCAACATAAAGGGCGGGTACCTCACTTCTAGGTCTTCTTCGGTCCTGTCTGATTAAACAATGTCTTTTGTTTGGCCACATATCGAACAGAAAGTTTTGTTTGGCCCAGTATGATTGAACAGAAGGCATCCATTTGTATTTTCTTCGATCCTTATAGACCAAACGAAACATGATTCAAAAAAAATTGAAACATATTAAAAAATATTTTTTTTCGTTCGTAGCTCGTTTCAAAATCGTTAGTTGCTTATTCATTATTGAAATAAAGATTAAGAACCATTCAAATGAGGGGTTTAGAGCCCAATAATGAATTGAAAGGATCAGCTACAATGTTGAGGGAGGGAGAGGGAGGGTTTTGATTAGGATAGAGTGTGAAGAGAAATTATGGAGGATAGGATAATCATTATGCATAAGGAAAAATTAGGTATATTTTTTTAAGTGCGGTTATGGAGAGTAATTTTTGCGGTGTATTTAGAAATTCTCAACAATGTTTTGAAAATGGACTTGACTGGTCGGTCCAACCGGAATCGATCATTAGTCCGGTCCGGTTTTATTATTAAAGTTTACTTTTATATGACCCGATAAAAATCAAAAAAAATTCATTGAATCGATCGGGTTTCAACCGGTTCAACTCAGTTTTTTGATTTTTTTAAAATTTTTTATTTAAATTATATTTATATTTTAATATTTTATATTATTAAATTAAAATTTAATTATAATATTATTTGATTTGACTAAATCGATTCATTCGATCGAACCAATTAACTCACGATCCAAATGTTAAGGCAATTGGTTGTTTTTCAAAACATTGATTCCGTGCTCCGTGCTTCTTTGGCTATTGCAACCCGAACCGAGTGCAGCATGAAAGCAATTTTGGCATCCAATGTGGTTGGGTCAGGCTGAGCCCAAACTCCGAGTATTTTTGCCGTGTGACAGCAAGAGTATACTGGGTGGTGCTCTCCTCCTCCCCTTCGCCTTGACTTCCTCTCCGGCTCNTTTATGAATTTGAAGGAAGCTTTGTATTCACTTAGTGATCGGGTTGCATCTATTGAATCTACTCTTAGTTCATCCACCAGCTCCTTAAGTGAAGACTTGAAGAATATTTTTGGAGAGCTTAAGGATATCTGTGGTGACTCAGAGACCTATTCCCAGTGCAACGCCGAGCTTCAGGATAAAATTACAACTGCTTGTACTTTTGTTGATAATAAGCTTAAAGATTATGTTAGACTTCAATGTGAAGGAATGAAGCAGATAGTTGATCACTTGAATAGGATTACAAGAAGAAACTTTTGATATTTTTAATGTAATCTCATTTCAATGTACTGAGTTATCTCATTTTGATGTAATGAAGTCAAGTTTACTTTCAATATAATGAGTATGTTTACATTTTCATGTAATATCATTTTGAAGTAATGAGAAAGTTTGATGCTTTACTTATGTACATTTCAATTGTGAGTATCTTTGAATATCTTGAATGATTATCCTCAATTGATAATTTGAATGGTAAAAGATAAAGAATGATATTGATATAAGTAGTTAATCGATTTTCCTAACCTTTTTGTTGATTACAAAAAAGGGGGAGAATTTTAGTTAATCGTATATGCTTTCAATTAATGCTTTCAATACAATTAAATTTTAAAAAATTTGAAAGAGGGAGAGATATTTGAATATTAAAGGAGGAGAGTTAATCTAAGTAAAAGGGAGAGATAACCAAGTTATCATTATGCTTAATGTTTGAAAAGGGAAAAATTATTTGCTTGAACTTAACAATTGAAAATTTTGAATGAATTACAAAATTGAGTTTCATAGGGGGAGCTATCTCATTTAGGGGGAGCCTCTCAATGAACAAAAATTGATTTTGGTTTCAGAAAATTTTTCAATACATACATGCATATACTCAATGTTTTTGTCATCATCAAAAAGGGGGAGATTGTTGAGAATTTGGGAGATTGTTATTACCCCAACTATTGATTTTGATGATTTCCAAAAGCCATGAGTATATTAAAGGAAATAATGAGTTTACTAATCAAAAACCTTGAGCTTATTCAAAATGAAAGCAATGGACTCTCAATGTTTAAATTCACTAAGTTATGAATCAATTTGAAAAAGAAGTTTCAAGCTCTATATTTAATATTTCAAAAGGAATTTTTACACGATATATTTCAATCAATTTCTTGAAACATGTCTTGAATTCATGCTTAATGTCATTAATTGTATTCAAGTCAAAATTTTAATTAAAATTATTCTGGGACGAATTTCAAAGTCAATCAGAAAAATTTCTGATTTTTGATACGTTCCGGAGCCGACTCTAGAGTTTCAGAGTCGACTCCTGTAAGCCACAGAGATTTCTGATTTTCTCGAGTCGACCCTTGGATTTCAAGAGTCGACCCCTGACTCTGTGCGAGCCGACTCCTGTCTGTGCGAGTCGACTCCGCTCAAACAACAGAAACCATGTTTTTTGAGCACTTCTCGAGTCGACTCCCCATTTTCTTCGAGTCGACTCCCGACTATCAGGAGCCGACACTTTGGTTTTTCGCGAGTCGACCCTCTAACGTTTAAATGTTTCTACTTTTAGTAATCGACTTCGAGCCGACTCCCACAGTGCTCGAGTCGACTCCTAGAAATTCTGGGCGCGATTTTTCACGACGACACGTCAGCCCCAACGGTAAGAATTTCAAATAACGGCTATTTTTCTTTGTCTCTAACGGATATATTTTTGCAGAATCTATAAATAGAGAAGCTCTTTTCCAATCAAAACAAGAGATAGAAAATCAAAAAGAGAGAAAAGAATATCATTCAAAAAGAGGGAAAAACAGAGCTTTATTGGAAAAATCTTCCAGTTCAAAATAGAGTGATTCAAAAGGAGTGAAATCAAAGAGAAAGTTTCGTCTGCTCCAGATCATCAATCCACAAGAGTCAAAAGAAAATCCAACAGCTTTTCAAAGATCAAATCGAAGGATTTTCAACATTCAACAAAAGGAGAAAAAGCTTCATCTCAACTCCAAAGTTTTTAAACGGTCAAGAATCTTGCTGAGGCCTGATTCAATACTTCAAGAGGAGTTAAAGAAGAGAAGGAAGAAAGCCAAAGCCACAACCATCTGCAATCTTATCAGGCTTTTCTAATCCTTTTATACTTTATTTGTATATTTGCTCAAGGGGAGCATTTCAATATTTAAACTCTGTTATTTTGATTGTTTGCTGATTCAATCAGTGGATTGAATCAGTGGAGGTTATTATACCTCGTTGCAAGCCGGAGTGCTTGTGTTGGGTTAGTTGTGAGCCCGTGAAAAAACGTGTAGGGTTTTGTGCTGGTGAGCCCGAGTAAAACCGGCTGGGTTCGTTGTGATCCCGTGAAAACAACAAGTTTGAGTTGTGTGCTTGGAAAATAACTCGGCTGTAATCGAAGAGATTATAGTGTGGACCCAAGTGAATCTTGGGAGTGGACGTAGGTGTTGGTTGCACCGAACCACTATAAAATTATCTTATGTTTGTCGTGCTATATTTTCTCTCTCTCTATCTCTTTATTATTTGCTTGTGTATTGATTAAAGCTAGCCTCTCACTTGCACATTTTGCTAACTAATCAACTAAAGTTAAAAAGACTTAAATTTTTTAAGAACCCAATTCACCCCCCCCCCTCTTGGGTTGCCATCTGGGCCAACACCAAGAGGTACTTGGGAGTGGACGTAGGTGTAGGTATACCGAACCACTATAAAATCTCCTGTGTTTACCGTGATTATCTCTTTATCTTCAACTCTCTATTTGTGCTTGTTCAGTTTTAATTTGTGTGAATCTAAGTTTTTATTTTCACTGGGGGTTATCTTTAAAAAGAGTTTAAAGTTTTGAAAAACCCAATTCACCCCCCCTCTTGGGTTGCTATCTGGACCAACAATACTGGTAGATATTTGAGATCGATACCGAGCGTGACCATACAAGAAATCGATAGGATGACTCTCATTCGTTAGTGACTTCTTGGTAATGTAGTAGTAGTATAAGTGATTCTTGACCTATGGTACTTTAGTTGCTTACACTAGGATTATTATAGTTTGACTGCATATTACCTTGATCCTTTTAGGTATCAAGGACTATATTATGTATGTTGGCTGAAGTGGTCCTAATGTAGGAGTAAGGAGTATTCATGAGGAATCTATTGGTCCTAATAGATAGGGAGTAGTCTTATGCTATTTAGGAGACTGAGTTCATGAGTCCGTGGCCATGACAGGTGATAATGAAAAAAAGTTTCCATTAGAATTACAAGTTAAACTCGAGTCGAATAAATATTGCATATGATTAGTGTTTAAGGTTTAACGAGTTATCCTTAACCTACCACCCTGTTGGGACTCTTGATAGAAGGACTATACTACATAGTAACTATATTCTGAATTCTTTTTCTAGCCCGCTGACTTACTGTTAGATGTCACTGGTGGATTATGAGAAGCTCACTAAAATCAATTAAGATCATCGATTCCAAGTTATCAGTTTAGTTGAAATAGTTTTGACCCACCAAAAGAAGTTTTGGTGTAACCCTAATGTTGATTAGGGATTATTCTCACTATCAGACATGTTGAAACCTATAAAGTCACACGCAATAGGCGCTGAAGTCCTCACTTTGATTCTTACATTAATTTGATTAATGTTTTAGATCAAGTTTCTTGAATATGGGTTGCTAATTGTTAGCAACTAGGCCTGATAGCATCACTATTGACCCAATTCGACGAGATTGAATTATTTTCTATCTCCTTTGAATGTTAAATTAGATTTGACCAAATATATTTAGGGATGATTTGAGTTATTCAAGACTCAATTGGAACTTGAGTATGAGTCTCATGTGATGAGATTCAGCTTGGACTCAAATCCAATTCAAATTGGATTCGATTTTGATCCTGAACGAAGAATACTAGTGGATTGAGACTCTTGATCTTCCTAAGATGGTTTAATGAAAGACCTTTGGTCTTCCTAAATTGGTTAATGTACATTAAATTCAAGCCCTTATTTAAAGAAAAAGATAATAGAAATCTTATTAATTTATTAAGTGTGCGGATAAGTAAAGGGTTTGATTTTTCAAATTTCAAGATAATAAATATCATAAATAGTCTTCATAATGAAAAGATGGCCTCTGGATTGCTTTTCATTAATAGTCATTATGATGGAAGACTTTTTAGATTACCTGAAATTAATTGTAGCATTAATTGCTTTCATAATGGAAGATGTCTTTTAGGTTACTCTTGGTAGCCTATAAAAAGGGTCCCTAGCCTAGCAAAGAAAATGCCTATGAATAAATTCATCATGTATGGCATAAGGCTTTGCATAAATTAAAAGATTCCTTAGGCTTAGAGAAGTCTCCATTTTTTCTATTCTTCCATCCTAGATTAAATCTAATTGGATAGAAAGAAGAGACAAGTTCCTGTTAAGAAGATCAGGCATAAGAAGATTGATTCAGCAAAGAGTTTGTTGAACCATCTTCATTAAAAGAATCTGCAAGGCACTAGCACCCGATGATCCATTCATTTTGAGAAGTCTTCATCTTTGCATGAATATTTATAGAGGCCGAATATGTGAATGGCTCTCATTCCAGATCCAGTGATCCAATAGGATGAATTTCAGTTGCATATTTCAACTTAATAAGGTAAAAATTTATGTTTAAATTTTTTGTTGCATTAGACATGATCTTTGATCACGCCATTACTGAGTAAATAAGTTTTAGATATGATTTAAAACTTATTTACCCATTTTTAAAATTGATTTCTTTCGCTGCAAGATATTGATTGTGTTTGTACTAACCTAATTCATCAGTTATGGTCCTTCAGCATCCTCATCTTCGGTTCTCACTCAAAAGAGGCTAGTCGAAAGATATTATATGTAAACTCTCACTTAAAAGAGACTAATCAAAAGATATTGTATGTAAACTCTTTGATTTTATATAAATATTCACACTGAAATCCAATTAGAAACATTTCAAACCCATTTGTGACTGAAATTCAATTACAAATATGTCAAGTTTATTTGATGTTGAAATCCAATTACAAGCACATTAAGCTCATTTACAATGCTCCTTAGTCTATATGCGCTATGAACTAAATCCTCTTTGATGCTAATTATCACAACTTATAACTTCAATCAAAAAGACTAGTCAAAAGGTATTAAATACACCCTCAATCATATAGAAGTATCAAAAGTTTTTAAATATAATCGATATGAAACTAAATATTTAATAGCATAAACTATCATAATATCATCTTGTGAGCCCATACCCATCCTTCAAGCTCCATTGGTTGCTAATGTGGCTGATCCAGCATCGTTAGAGTTAACAATGAAGGAAACTGACAGAGCCCCGCCTCAGCCCCGCGAGGCGACTTCGGCCTCCGAGGTCCCTTCGGCCTCTAAGACCCTTTCAGCCTCCGAGGTCCCTTTGGCCTCCGAGGTCCCCACGGACCCAACGTCCCCTCAGCCTCGGACCCGGCGTCCCCTCGGCCTCGGACCCGGCATCTCCTCGACCTCAACCTCGGACCTGGCGTCCCCTCGGCCTTGAACCTCATGTCCTGCTACCTCGAGCCGCCTGACACGCCCATATGGCCCACCAACCGCCTGCAACGGTCATGTGGTCCACCATTCGACTGCAGTGGCGCATGGCCACACCCCGTAATGGAGCATGCCTGATGTGACTGCGCCCACTAGCTATTAGGAATTGTATCCTAAAGCCAATCATTTGATGATTGTGCTGATGTAAATTATATATAAATTGATATATTAATAAAAGTTATTTGGTAGTTTATTCATTACAAGAACATCTTCTTAATACTCCTGAAAGTAATGAAGCCCTTAGGATCTTCCTCACGATAAAGGAGGATTTATCTTAGAAGGTCCTTAAAAGAGTTCGCGACCAAATGATATACTATGACATGGCCATAGTACTATCAATTATAGGACGTTGTATATCATATTTGTTGGTTATCCTCTTAACCAAGGAGTGTAGAGACACTGGTATGACATACAGGTAAAAGTGTATGAGTACATTTCACCGAACGTGACTCATTTCCGGATACTCTGCTGTCAAGAGTTAATCCAAGAAGATATAGGTATAAGTATCCTTCAGACCTGAAGATCACAACCAGTGGCTTACAAAAAACTCATTGTACTTAGGTGCCGGACCACCTGGATTTTTAATCCAGCTACGAAAGGTTACTGGGTGCAGTCAAGTACTTGTGGTAGTCAGTTATGGATCAAGATGGAATTTGACCTATCCTATTAAAAAGAGAAATGCTTGTGTTTCAATTTAGCAAGACCTTGGCCAAGGCACTTCATGTGAAAGTCACATGATCACTAAAGTTGAAATTACTTTATGGATTTGCTATTTAGAGTTGACAGGCTCTTAAGCCATCCTTAGCATTTGTGGTTAAGAGGATGAATTATATGGTAACTATTTCTTAGGGTTCTTGGAATTTGCTCGGCAACTCTTCGACCTATCCGGAGGTCAGGTTCCATTGCTAGATGGGCACATCGATTAGTATAGAAAGTTGTTTCTATGCTACCGGCTTAGGTTCGAACCTAGAGAGTCACACGCATAGAAGTTTCCTAGGATGATCTATTGCTTATCAACGATGAGAATCATATATGATTTAATTAATTAATTTGATTGATTGAATTATCTCAATTGGGTTAACTACAATTGAATAAGATTCAATTTGGTTTAAGTCTATTAGAAGGACAAGTCAATTTCAAATATTGATTTGAAATTAGACTTGATTTGAATTTAAATAGATTCAGGACTAGACAAATTTGATTTGGGCTTGGACCATGATCTATGTGGGTTAAGTCAAATAAATTCAGATCAGAACCCAAACCTCTCGAATATGGATCTCATATGATGAGATGGCTAAAATCTCTTCTCATGAGATAGAATTTAATGCATAACATTTATTTACCGAACGTCGGATTTATCCCTCGTCTCTTTGGTTTTCTCCGAACGACGGAACTAAACCAAACACCGTGACTCCTTGGTTTTCTCCGAACTTCGGAATTAAACCAAGCGCCGCGCCTTCGGCGTCTCTTCTCTTTTGCCAAACGACGGATTCTTAAATATCAGAATTAAATGTCAAGGCTAAATCGAGACTATAAATAGAGGGCATTCCCTCACCAGAGAATATAGAACAAAAAATAGAACAACAATACACAATTTGTCATGGATTGTAATTCTAAATTATCGTGGATTGTAATTCTAAAATGTTAGAATAGAAAATCCTAGTGATTCTGGTGTTAGCGGAAGCCTGGTGGATCTTGGAGGAACATTCAAGTGAGAGGATTCAAGATCAGCAAAGCTATTTTTTTGCGAGCTAGTACTCTCGAAAATCTGATCATTCGGGGCTTTGCGTAGACGATACTAGAGGCCGGACGATTGAACAGCTACAAAACAATAAGGATTTACCTACTATTCTTAAGGTAAGTGATTTGATCCCTAGATCTTAAGGCAGGCTTCAAGATAATAGTGTGACTAGTCATCTTGAAGATCAAGATATGATCTTGATATTTTTATATGCATATTTTAGATCAAACAACCCTGAATATATAGGCAAAGATATGATCTTGATGCATATTAGATAGATTAATATATAATCTTTTAATTTCCACAACGATAATAGTTATCAATTTTTAAAAATATGCATGCCTCGAAGATTATTTCTCCCTACACCAGCCACCTATAGCGTCGTGCTTGGCAGGTGGCCGGCGGGGCATGATACCTCTGACATGCTCAGTGTCGGTTGCGACCTGTCACTGTCAGCCTTACCTTCCGTCTGCTACTGAACAACGGCACCGCAAAATCAGCAACCTTCTAGAAACGGGAAAAGGGACCTTCGAACAGGTATAAAAGCCCACACTCATAACGAGGAAGGGATCCTGAACTCAAGTTCTCTAGCTCTTTCTGCTAGTTTCTCTTGTCTGTTCCCGAGTCGCTTACTTGAGCGTCGGAGGGTTCCCAATGGTGCATCGATTTTCGGGGACTTTCTTGCAGGAGCACTTCGGAGAGGAGGTCCTCCATTCCACGGCGTTGGAGGAAGGTGACTTAGCATCAACAGATTGGCACACTAGGTGTTGGCCCAGATGACAACCCAAGAGGGGGGGGGTGAATTGGGTTCTTTAAAAAATTTAGCCTCTTGAAAAATTGTTTGCTTAAGATGAATGAAAATAAATGCAATGTAAATATAAAGTACAACGAATAAAACAGATAGAGATAGAGTCAATGGAAGCACGGCAAACACAAAGATTTTATAGTGGTTCGGTGTATCCAACACCTACGTCCACTCCCAAGATCCTACTTGGGTCCACACTATAATCTCCTCGATTACAGCCGAGTTGTTTTACAAGTTCACAACTCAAACTTGTTGTTTTACCCGGGATCACAACGAACCCAGCCGGTTTTTCGGGCTCACCAGCACACAACCCAAAACTCAAGCTAAACTAGCTTGACCCGAGGTTAACAACCTCCACTAGTTCAATCCCCTTTGATTGAACTAGGCACAAACAAGTATAAGAATGTTTTACAAATTTTCACAGCTCCTTAATGAGCAAATATTCAAAGAAAGTAAATAGGTTTAGAAAAGCCTGGTTTGAAGTTGTTTGGCTTTGAGCTTTTCTTCTTTTCTTCTTTTCCTCTTCTCCTTGCTGGGTTGAATCAAGCCTCAGCTCCGATTCTTCACAGTAGATGCAGTTGAGAAGATTGAAAAGTTGGTCTCTTTCTTCTAGTTGAGAATCCTCCGATTTTCTCTATTTGAATGGCTTGGATTCTTCTTTGAGCTTTGTGGAGTGGAAGGTTTTGAACTTGAAAGCTCCTCTCTTGGATATAAGGCTCAAGACTTCTCGGATTTTGATTTTTGATTTTTGTCTATCCGTTTCTATCTCTCTTTCTATATTTTTCAAACGGTTGTTTTTCCCCTTTTTATAGATTTTCCTTTGATTCATTTTTGGGTGGAAATCTAGCCGTTGGAGTGTACCTGGAAGGATTTTCCATTCATAAAAAATAGCCGTTAGATGTCAGAAATCAAAAATATTACCGTTAGAGCTGATCTGGCATTTTTGATTTTTCGTCCAGGTGGGTTGGAGTCGGCTCCAGCTTTTCAGGTGTCGGCTCCGAATCGTTTTTCCATAAATAGTAAAATCTGAGTTCGTCGTGGAGTCGGCTCCGCAAAAGTAAGTGTCGGCTCGCCGTCGTCAGGTGTCGGCTCCCGAAAACTGTAGGTGTCGGCTCCAGGATGCTCAAAAAATCAACGTTCTGTTCCAGCATCGGAGTCGGCTCCAGACACAGTAAGTGTCGACTCCGAAACCTTAGGTGTCGGCTCCGAAACTCTAGGTGTCGGCTCCAGGTTGTATCAAAAATCAGATTAAAATTGAATTGGCCATGGGGTCGGCTCCAGACTTTCTAGGTGTCGACTCCAAGCTCTGAAACTTTGAAATCTCTGATTTGTATTTGATTCAAAATTCATTTCTTAATTCCTTTAAATTGATCAAATAAATTTAAGTCCTGAAACACTTATAAAATCCATTAGTAATCAAATAAATATACTCAATTCCTTTATTAATCATCAAAATCAATGAATGGATCAACAATCTCCCCCTTTTTGATGATTATAAAAACATTGAGTATATGCATAGAATTCTTAAATTAAAGAGAATATCAAGGAAGTGATCTTTACGAGTAAGCTCCCCCTGAATAAGGTAGCTTCTCTTATGAAGTTCAAATTCAAATTATTCTTCCTCTTACTTTACACATTTGATACTTAAGATTTCTTTGTGCATAGACAATTCAATTTGATTATCAATCCATATCAATAACTCAATATCATATTAATCAATTAACATTCTCAACTATAATTCTTTCCATATAATTTTCTCCCTCTTAATGCATATACAATCCTAATTCTCTCCCCCTTTTTTGTAATCAACAAAAAGGTAAAGAATATTTTACTGCATCAAAGGATAATTGCATCAAAAAGATAATCAAAAGTCAAATATTACATAAAAAACTTTTCATTCATTAACATAAGCTTCACTACATCAACATATTGTCAAGTATTACATAATTCTCTCCCTCTTTACACTTCATTATATTAACTTCATTACATCAAAATGTAAACAACATTTCAACAAGATTGAACATAAACTACATCAAAAGTTCTTTCTAACTATTCTTGTTAAATGGTCTACTATATTTTTCATTCCATCACATTGAAGTCTAACATAATCTTTTAGTCTCTCATCCACAAATGTGCAAGTTGTGATTTTGTCTTGAAGTTCGGCGTTGCACTTTGAATAAGTTTCACCATCTCCACAAATCTCTTTAAGCTCTTCAAAGATGTTCTTCAAATCACCATTTAAAGATTCTGCGGAGGAGTTGAGAGTTGATTCAATCTTTGCAATCCGATCATCAAGGGAGTAAAGTGATTCTTTTAATTCATAAATTTACTGTCAAACTCATCCTTCTGAGCTGCAAACAAACTTTTTAATTGCTCCATTTGAAGGTCTGAGAATCCAGTCGAAGAAGTGGATGGTTGATCATAAACTTGTGCAGGTGCAGGAGCAGGAACAGCAGAAATGGGACTCCTAGGCTGTGGAGAAGGAACCCTAAATGATGGTCCAGCCTCGCAAGGCTCAGAAACTCTCGGCATAGGGGCTCTTTCATCTAGGTGTCCTTTCCTATCCCATTGACCATTCACCTTGACAAAACCCATCCGATGCAATGTAGCTAAGCTATAGTAATCTGTGTGCCTTAGGTTCTTGGAAAGTTCATTCTCTTGAATTGTAACCCCTTGGCTCTTGAATACCATAGTTAGTACCATTCCATACGGTAGGGATGATCTCCTTTTCCCTCCAGCTTCTGCCATATAAAAAATCATCATTGCTGCCAGATTGATCGGCTGCCCAGTTAGAACACTGTCCATAACCACAATGTCTCGCTCCGAGACATACTCAAACCGACCAGTTTTTGGAAACAAGATCCTACTGCATATATTGTGTAATAATCTCAATTCTAGGGGTAGTTGATTGGCTCTAATTTCTTCAAACTCAGTTACATCCCTTCCTAACATCCTTGAAAGGGCTGCTGACCTATCACTATGCATGTCAGCTGCTAAACCAGTGATCGGGATGCTGAGGAGGTTTCCGAGCTTTTGAAAGGTGAGATGAATCCTTTTCCCTTTAACATTGCTTACTAAACCTCCATCCCCTCTAGCCAAATTGAAATAGAATTCTTTTACTAGGGCTGGATAGGTAGGAACATCAAGAGAACACAGCATATCCCAGCCCATTTCCTTCAATTGTCTCCCGATTGAAAAACCTTCGGATTCAAATAGGTCAAAATCGACTTTTCTACCCATTGTGATGACTCTATCAGCTAGGGTATCTACCTTTGTGGAAGATGTGTTGGGATTGTCAGAATCTGTGGACGAATCGCTGCTTGGAGTCGGCTCACGAACGGGACGACGTGCGGACCGCTTTCCCGTAGTTACCGGCGCTCCAACCACTGATTCTCTCCTTTTGGGTGCCATTTGATCTTTGGAAAGGTTCGATTTGGATGGAATTAGAGATGGGGAAGTTTTGGAGAAATTTTGGAAGAGTTTGGTTAGGATTTGAGAAAGTGATGAAGTGACGAGGTGTCGACTCTGCCCTAATAAATCATTTGACTCCCAGGTGTCGACTCCCGCAAAGTCGGGTGTCGACTCCAAATCGCTAACACAGTCAGCGCTCGAACTGGAGTCGGCTCCAAGGTCAGGGACCGAGAGCGACACAGTCAGAGGTGTCGACTCCTCATTCTGAGGTGTCGACTCCAAGACAAATTCAGCAAAAATATATGAGATACAAATGACTGAAACTCGTCAAAATAAATTTTATAAAATTTTGATAAAATTTGGAGTATTAAGGATCAAATAGCTCAAATGACTAGATAATTTGTCCTTAAAATAGTGAAGGGAATATCAAGAAATTGATAGAAATTTTAGATTCTCATTCCTTAATGTATCAAAATCAATCCATAGGGTCACATATCCCTAATTCACCTCTAAGATAACAAAATCTTTCTTCACTCAAAGGTTTTGTAAATATGTCAGCTAATTGTTCCTCTGTATTAACATATTCAAGACAAATTTCATTATTAGCTACATGTTCTCTTATGAAATGATATCTAATTTCAATGTGTTTTGTTCTTGAATGTTGAATTGGATTTTTAGTTAGATTTATTGCACTCGTGTTATCACATCTAATTGGTGTTTTGTCAGGGGTTATGCCATAATCTTCAAGTTGTCTCTTAATCCAAAGGATTTGAGCACAGCAACTTCCAGCTGCAACATATTCTGCTTCAGCAGTAGATAATGCAACCGAATTTTGCTTTTTGCTAAACCAAGAGATTAAGTTACATCCTAAGAATTGACATGCACCACTTGTGCTTTTTCTATCCAATTTACATCCAGCATAGTCAGAATCAGAATATGCAATTAAATTTAAGGTTGAGTCTCTAGAGTACCATAAACCTACATTTTTAGTTCCACTTAAATATCTTAAAATTCTTTTTACAGCAATTAAGTGAGATTCTTTAGGTTCAGATTGAAATCTAGCACATAACATACTGCAAACATAATATCTGGTCTACTAGCAGTTAAGTAAAGAAGAGATCCAATCATACCTCTGTAATGTTTTTGATCTACTTTCTTACCATCTTCATCTTTGTCCAATTTGCACGAAGGACTCATAGGTGTCCCAAGTGGTTTGATTGACTCCATTCCAAATTTCTTGAGCAGTTCTTTTGTGTATTTGGCTTGATTGATGAAGATTCCATCTTTGCTTTGTTTGATTTGAAGTCCTAGGAAGAAGTTGAGTTCTCCCATCATACTCATTTCAAACTCACCCTGCATTAACTTTGCAAATTCTTGACATAACAAATTGTTAGTAGCACCGAAAATAATATCATCAACATATATTTGTACTACTAATAAATCTTTGTCTTTTGTTTTCAAAAATAGTGTTTTATCGACATTTCCTCTTACAAAATCATTTTCAATCAGAAATTTACTTAATCTTTCATACCAAGCCCTAGGTGCTTGTTTCAAACCGTATAGTGCTTTGTGTAATTTAAAAACATGATTTGGAAATTCATGATCTTCAAATCCCGGTGGTTGTTCAACAAAAACTTCTTCATTTATAAATCCATTTAAAAATGCGCTTTTAACATCCATTTGAAATAAATTGATATGCATATGACATGCAAATGCAAGTAACAATCTAATTGCTTCAAGTCTAGCTACAGGTGCAAAAGTTTCATCAAAATCAATTCCTTCTTCTTGATTATATCCTTTTGCAACTAATCTAGCTTTGTTTCTAATTACTATGCCATTTTCATCTAATTTATTTCTAAATACCCATTTTGATCCTATTACAGAATGATCTTTAGGTCTATCCACTAATGTCCAAACATTATTTCTAGTGAATTGATTTAATTCTTCTTGCATGGCTAACATCCAGTTATTATCTTTTTCAGCTTCTTCAATAGTTTTTGGTTCAATTTGAGATACAAATGCAAGATGATTATTGATGTTTCTCATTGATGATCTAGTTCTTACTCCTTGAGATGGATCACCTATAATTAATTCTCTTGGATGACCATAGGCATATCTCCAATCTCTAGGTAGATCTATATCATTACGATTTCCATCAACAACATCAACACTAGGAGAATCATTATCTTTAGCTTCTTGTTCATGATCTGAAGATACATCTATATTTAATTTTTCAATGTCTCTTTCTAGAATGTTTGTATCTTCCTCATCATCAATCTTTTTAGAACTTGATGCTAAAGATTCATCAAAATTACATGAATAGATTCTTCTACTATTAAGTTTCTCTTGTTAAATACTCTATAAGCTTTACTTGATGTTGAATATCCTAAGAATATGCCTTCATCAGATTTTGCATCAAATTTTCCTAGGTTATCTTTGCCATTATTATGAATGAAACACTTACAACCAAATGCATGAAAATACTTATGTTTGGTTTTCTATTATTCCATAGTTCATAAGGTGTTTTCTTAATGATTGGCCTAATTAAAGCTCTATTAAGGATGTAGCATGCCGTGTTTATAGCTTCTGCCCAAAAGTATTTTGGTAAGTTGCTTTCACATAGCATGGTACGGGCCATGTCTTCTAGGGTTCTATTTTTCTTTCAACTACACCATTTTGTTGCGGTGTTCTAGGTGCAGAAAAATTATGATGGATGCCATTTTCTATGCAAAAATTTTAAATAAATGATTTTCAAATTCGGTGCCATGATCACTTCTTAGAGACACTATGGTGTTGTTTTTCTCATTTGTGACCTTCTTGAAGAATTTCAAAATAGTGGAAAGGTCTCATCCTTATGAGCTAAAAATAATACCCAAGTGTATCTAGAGTAATCATCTACAATCACAAGACCATATTTCTTTCCTCCTAGACTTGTGGTTCTAGTAGGTCCAAAAAGATCCATGTGAAGTAGTTCAAGTGGCCTAGAAGTGGAAACAATATTTTTAGTTTTGAAAGAATTTCTAGTTTGTTTTCCAAATTGACATGCATCACAAATTTTATTATTTTCAAAATCTAATTGTGGAAGTCCTTTTACTAAATCCATTCTAATTAATTTTGAAATAAGGTGTGTGCTTGCATGACCTAATCTACGATGCCACAACCAACCAATCTCATTTATATTAGCATTATTAGCAACTAGCAATGATTACTTGTAGACAAATTGTCTAAATCAATCAGGTATACATTGCCATTTCTATTTCCAATAAAAACAATGCTATTATCAATGGGATTAGAAACTGTGCATATAGAAGATTCAAATGATACTTTAAAACCTTTATCACATAATTGACTAATGCTAATTAAATTATGTTTCAAACCATCAACATATAAGACATTTTCAATATATGTGGAGGGAGTTATTTGAATGTTACCAAACCCCAAGATTTGGCCTTTGCCATTGTCGCCAAATGTAACTACTCCTCCTCTTTTGCTTTCAAGGGTGATGAATTGATCCTTGTCACCCGTCATGTGCCTTGAGCAGCCGCTATCGAGATACCACTTTCTCTTTGATCTTTTGGCCGCAAGACACTCCTGCAAAAATAATTAAGTCTTATATTTAGGTACCCAAGCTTTCTTGGGTCCTTCATGGTTAGTAGCATAAACAATTGTTCCTTTAGGAACCCAAATTTTCTTTCCTTTACTATTTATCTTCTTATCTATTTTCTTAAAATTGCATTCAAAAACTTTGTGTCCCTTCTTGTTACAGTAATGACATGTAACATTATCATTGTTTTGTTCCTTTCTAAAAAAGTTTTTGACAAATTTTTGTTTCAAATTAGGTCTATATCCTAAACCAGCCTTATCATATATAGCTCTTTGATTACTTAACAATAAATTAAGTTTTTCTGAACTATAAGTGAATTTATCAACAATACTTTTATATTTATCAACTTCCTTCTTTAGTTTATCATTTTCATTAGAAATTGATTCTTTTTCTTTAGTCAAATTGTCTTTTTCAGATTTCAGCACTTTAGTTTCTTTATTAAGATTTTCTTTTTCTTCAATCAAAGTTAAATTTTCATTTTTCAAAAACTTATATTTCTTTTTCAAAATTTTGAAATCACCAACAAGTTCATTAAAAGCATCAAACAATTCATCAAAAGCAAATTCATCGCAAGGGTTTTCAGAACTTACCTCATCCTCTTCGTTTGCCATAAAGCAAATGTTAGCAACCTCCTTTTGTTCTTCCTCCGATGAGGATTCATCGCTGTCGCTCCAAGTTGCAACATAGGCTTTCTTTTTCTTCTTGAAAGTCTTTTTCAGTTGAGGACAATCATATCTGTAATGCCCCGGTTTCTTACATTCATAGCAAATCAAGGGGTCTTTCTCTTTATCCTTGTCCTTGTCTTTTTCTTTCTCTCCTTCCATCTTAGTTCCAAATTTCTTCTTGTGGAAGGGTCTCTTTCTCCTCATGAATTTTTTGAACTTTCTTGCTAGAAGAGCTGTCTCATCATCATCTTCTTCACTATCATTGCAGCTCTCCTCATTTTCAGCAGCCTTAAGAGCTATGGTCTTTTTCTTTTTCACATCTTCTTCTATGTGCTGCTTCATGGTCAATTCATGGGTCATTAGGGATCCTAGAAGCTCCTCTAAGGGTAAGGTGTTGAGGTCCTTTGCTTCTTGGATTGCTGTCACCTTCGCTTCCCACGTTCTTGGAAGTGACCTGAGAATTTTTCGAACAAGTTCAGAGTTAGAATATGTTTTGCCTAAACTTTTCAACCCATTTACAATATCAGTAAATCTAGTATACATGCTAGCTATATTTTCAGTTTGTTCCATGCAAAATAACTCATATTTATGAACAAGAATGTTTATTTTGGATTCTTTTACTTGGTTAGTACCCTCATGGGTAACCTCTAATCTATCCCAAATCTCCTTTGCGGAATTACAAGTGGAGATTCTATTAAATTCATTAGCATCTAAAGAGCAATATAAGACATTCATGGCCTTAGCATTGAGCTGTGCCATTTTCCTATCATTATCATTCCAATCCCTTTCGGGCTTAGGAACAATAGTGCCATCAACAACGTGTGTGGGTGTACTAGGTCCATTAGTTATAACACCCCACAATTCATAATCAGAAGCTTGAATGAATATCCTCATTCTTGCTTTCCAATAAGAATAGTTGGAACCATTAAACAAAGGAGGTCTATTTGTAGAATGACCTTCGGCAAATGATCCAACTTGAGTTGCCATTTGGATCTTTAGCTCTTGATCGTGTGATCAAAATCTAATGAGCACTTGCTCTGATACCAATTGTTGGCCCAGATGACAACCCAAGAGGGGGGGGTGAATTGGGTTCTTTAAAAATTTAGCCTCTTGAAAAATTGTTTGCTTAAGATGAATGAAAACAAATGCAATGTAAATATAAAGTACAAGCGAATAAAACAGAGATAGAGATAGAGACAATGGAAGCACGGCAAACACAAAGATTTTATAGTGGTTCGGTGTATCCAACACCTACGTCCACTCCCAAGATCCTACTTGGGTCCACACTATAATCTCCTCGATTACAGCCGAGTTGTTTTACAAGTTCACAACTCAAACTTGTTGTTTTACCCGGGATCACAACGAACCCAGCCGGTTTTTCGGGCTCACCAGCACAAACCCAAAACTCAAGCAAAACTAGCTTGACCCGAGGTTAACAACCTCCACTAGTTCAATCCCCTTTGATTGAACTAGGCACAAACAAGTATAAGAATGTTTTACAAATTTTCACAGCTCCTTAATGAGCAAATATTCAAAGAAAGTAAATAGGTTTAGAAAAGCCTGGTTTGAAGTTGTTTGGCTTTGAGCTTTTCTTCTTTTCTTCTTTTCCTCTTCTCCTTGCTGGGTTGAATCAAGCCTCAGCTCCGATTCTTCACAGTAGATGCAGTTGAGAAGATTGAAAAGTTGGTCTCTTTCTTCTAGTTGAGAATCCTCCGATTTTCCTATTTGAACGGCTTGGATTCTTCTTTGAGCTTTGTGGAGTGGAAGGTTTTGAACTTGAAAGCTCCTCTCTTGGATATAAGGCTCAAGACTTCTCGGATTTTGATTTTTGATTTTTGTCTATCCGTTTCTATATCTCTCTTTCTATATTTTTCAAACGGTTGTTTTTCCCCTTTTTATAGATTTTCCTTTGATTCATTTTTGGGTGGAAATCTAGCCGTTGGAGTGTACCTGGAAGGATTTTCCATTCATAAAAAATAGCCGTTAGATGTCAGAAATCAAAAATATTACCGTTAGAGCTGATCTGGCATTTTTGATTTTTTGTCCAGGTGGGTTGGAGTCGGCTCCAGCTTTTCAGGTGTCGGCTCCGAATCATTTTTCCATAAATAGTAAAATCTGAGTTCGTCGTGGAGTCGGCTCCGCAAAAGTAAGTGTCGGCTCGCCGTCGTCAGGTGTCGGCTCCCGAAAACTGTAGGTGTCGGCTCCAGGATGCTCAGAAAAATCAACGCTCTGTTCCAGCATCGGAGTCGGCTCCAGACACAGTAAGTGTCGACTCCGAAACCTTAGGTGTCGGCTCCGAAACTCTAGGTGTCGGCTCCAGGTTGTATCAAAAATCAGATTAAAATTGAATTGGCCATGGGGTCGGCTCCAGACTTTCTAGGTGTCGACTCCAAGCTCTGAAACTTTGAAATCTCTGATTTGTATTGATTCAAAATTCATTTCTTAATTCCTTTAAATTGATCAAATAAATTTAAGTCCTGAAACACTTATAAAATCCATTAGTAATCAAATAAATATACTCAATTCCTTTATTAATCATCAAAATCAATGAATGGATCAACACCAGGAAGGGGAGCGGTGAAAGAGAAAGAAAAGCTTCGAGCCAGTCAACGACAACTTCTTCTCTTTACCTGAGCTCTCAAGCAAATGGTGATGACTCGTGCGCAAGAGGTCTCCACCAGCCATGCTGGGGGGCAGCGCCTGGGAGCTGACCCACCGGCGGCCAGCCTCCTCGCTCCCTAGGCCGGCGTCCCTGCACCACTATTGCCACCACTGTAGCCGCATCAAGAAGACCGGATCGCCGCCCTCACCATGCAGGTTCAGTCGCTGGTGGCGGTGGTCCAGGTTCTGCAGCAGCAGCCAGGGCCACCCTCATCAATCCCAGGAGTATCCAGCCCAGTCAGCACTCTTTTCGAGGGAGGTCCCCCGTCCGAGAAGCTCGTCACCGCCGCGCTTCACCCAGACCTCACCGTTGGAAAGCCTCCAAGAGGCCCCAGTCATCCTTCCGTCATGCTAATGCTTCTCCTAGACGACGGCATGGGAGGGAGGTGGAGCGCCCCCCCACCAGCATCACCGCCACTCTTCCCTGTCCTCAGAATCTTCGAGGAAAGAGTCCTTCGATGGCCGGATAGCTCGCCGGGCCGAGCACCGGCTGGATGAGTATAACCAGCGGCTAAAGAAGCTCAGCCACCATATCACCAACCCACCAGAGGAGGACTATGACAGCCGGCCACCGCTGTCCTGCCGCATTATGGAGGAGCTGATCTCAACCCAGTTCTGTCTCCCTCAGTTGGACCCGTACGACAGGACCACTGATCCTCTAGATCATTTGGAGAGTTATAAGGTCCTCATGCAAGTCCAGGGGACAACCGACTCTCTTCTCTGCATCACATTCCCCGCCACTCTGAGGAAGGCTGCCCGAGCCTGATATTCCCACCTGCCGCCACAGAGTATCAACTCCTTCCTCCAATTGGAGAGGGTCTTCTTGGCCCATTTTGACGCCTGTCGAAAGATACCCAGAGTGGCAGACAGTCTGTTTTTCATCCAGCAGAAGGGTGGCGAGTCTCTACGAGACTACGTCGCTCGATTCAAAGAAGCTGCCCTCGAGGTCTACAACCTCGAGGATTCTGTGGTCACTCTAGCCTTGAAGAGAGGGCTCCGCCCCTCCCGTTTTATGTACTCCCTCGACAAGAAGCCGCCCAGCTCCTAGCCAAACTTCTGAGCTAGACACAAAAGTACATCCGCACCGACGAGGCTGACTCCTCCCGGTGCGAGGTCAACGGTAGCTCCGCCAAGAAGCAGACTCATCCCGAGCCTGTTGAGGCGCGTCCCAGGAGGCCCGAGCCTTCCCGCTGACCGGACAACCATCCTGGGCACTTACGCTGAGGGACGGTCCATTCACTCCCTTGCTCGCCCCGATATCTCACATTCTGCTTGAAATCAAGGGCGAGCCATACCTTTAATGCCCTCCTTCGCTGAACCCAAAGACCCCCCATAATAAGAACTTGTACTGCTGCTTCCGCCGGGACCACGGCCATGACACGGACAACTGTCGCCAGTTGAAGAAGGCGATAGAAGACCTCATCCAGCGTTGCCATCTGGAGAAGTTCATTTAGAGGAGTAACCCGGGCACCTGGCCTGTCAATGCCTCCACCACCAATGATCGACAATGCCCCGACTGAGAAGACGGTGACGATGATCTCCTGGGGGATAGGCGGCCCATCCAAAAAGCCAAGGGGAGAGGAGGGATTAGATTATGTAATTTCTTTTTCTAAAGAGACCTAGAGGGGGTGGTCAACAAAAATGATGATAGCGTCGTCGTGTCTATGACGATCGCTAAGCATCCTGTAAAATGAATCCTGGTTGATGGTGGAAGCTTGATGGATGTTTTGAGTTATGACACATTTGCCCGTATGAACTTATCTCTTAGCTCGCTTCGGCCTGTCACTACACCTTTAATGGGTTTTACCGGAGACTCTGTAAGGGTTGAGGGAGAGATCACCCTTCCCGTCACAATCGGGGTCCCGCCATGTCAGAGCACAATTTTCATGAACTTCCTCGTGGTCCGGATGCCCCTTGCCTACAACGCCATATTCGAAAGGCCCGGACTCAACCTTCTGGATGCTGTTATGTCCACCAAAAGGCTGCTCGCGAGGGGGTTGAGGAGATGCGACGGAAGCAGAGCCCACTGTCGCTTTGCTACCACATGGCCCCCAGCCCGCAAGGGGTGGTGCCCCACCTGCATCAGAAGCGTTTGACCCTCGAGACTCAGAGAGGAGAGGGGAGCCGACCGAGCACCTGCTGGCCTTCCCCCTAGGGGAAGACTCAACGAGGATGATCCAGATCGGAGCCCTACTTCCAGAGGAGGCCCACGACCAGCTCCTTGCTTTCCTACAAACCAACGCCGACATCTTCGCATGGTCGGCGTCCAACATGCCGGGTATCCTGGAGGAGGTGATTATCCACCAGCTCAATATCAAGCCAGAGTGCTGACCCATCCGACAGAGGAAGAGGAGCTTCGCCCCCGACAGACAGAAGGCCATTGATGAGGAGGTGCGTAAGCTGGTGGCTGCTGGCCACATTCGTGAAGTGCACTACCTAGACTAGCTAGCTAATGTCGTGATGGTTTGCAAAGCCAGTGGGAGCTGGAGGATGTGCGTGAACTTCACCGACCTCAATAAGGCGTGCCCTAAGGACAGCTTTTCACTGCCTCGGATTGATCAGTTGGTGAACGCCACGTCCGACCATGAGACCCTCAGCTTCATGGATGCTTTCTTAGGGTACAATCAAATTAAGATGGACCCGGCCGATGAGGAGGCAACCTTATTTGTAACCGAGAAGGGGATATATTGCTACAAGGTGATGCCATTTGGGTTGAAGAATATGGGGGCCATCTATCAGAGGTTAATGAACAAGGTCTTTGAGGACCAGATCGGACGCAATATGGAGGTGTATATGGATGACATGCTGACCAAGAGTGCCCGTACTGCCGACCATGTCGCCGACCTTGCGGAGACCTTCGACAATCTCCGCTGATATCAGATGAGGCTGAACCCCTGCAAGTGCACCTTCGGGGTTACAGCGGGCAAGTTTTTGGGCTTTATGGTGACACAGCAAGGAATTAAGGCCAACCCTGATAAAATCCGAGCTATTCTGGACATGAGGCCCCTAGCTAATAAGAAGGAGGTGCAACGCCTGACCGAAAGGGTGGCAGCATTGAGCCATTTCTTGTCCAGGTCGGCAGAGAGGTGTTTGCCTTTCTTTAAGGCATTGCGCAAGGTCAACGGTTTCGAATGGACTAAGGAGTGCCAGGACGCCTTCGAGGAGTTAAAGAAGTTTTTGTCCACTCCGTCGTTGTTGTCCAAGCTGAGGAGCGGGGAGGAGCTCTTTCTATATCTTGCGGCCTCCCCTGAGGCCGTCAGCTTCGTGCTTATTCGCATGGACACCAACGGGATGCAGAGGCCGGTCTATTACACCAGCAAAGTACTTCACGATGCTGAGACCAAATATTCCAAGACCAAGAAGATCATCTTTACCCTGATCGTCTCCGCTCAGCCCTTCCAATCATGGTGCTCATGGACCAACCCTTTCGACTATCTTGTCCCATCCTGACACTTTCGGTCGGCTGGCAAAGTGGGCCATCAAGTTGGGAGAGTTCGACTTGTCCATTCAGCCTAGATCTACAATGAAGTCCCAGGTGTTAGCCGATTTTCTGGTCGAGTGCACTTAGGTCAAGGAGCATCCGGAGGAGTTGCCCCTGGAGATGCGGGTGGAGTCCCCCACTGCTGAGGATGCAGGAGGGGAGGATTGGATCCTTCATGTTGATGGTGTATCGAATTCCTAAGGGAGTGGGGCTGGGCTCATTCTCGCAAGCCCCGAGGGGGAGATGGTGGAGTATGCCCTCCGATTTCTTTTTCTCGCCATCAACAACCAAGCAGAGTATGAAGCTGGCCAAGGAGCTCGGTGTGAGGCGTTTGAGGGCCTTCACAAACTCTCAACTTGTTTCTGGGCAGGTCACTGGGGAGTACGAGGCTAGAGACCTAACCATGTCCCGTTACCTGAGCAAGGTGCAATCCCAGGCCTCTCAGTTTATCTACTTCCGCATCAGCTACATTCCCCGGACGAAGAATGCCAGAGCTGATGCACTGTACCGCTTGGCCACCTCAGCCGACGGGACCTTAGGAAGGACGTACGTGAAGCACTTATAAATCCCAAGCATTGAAGCCACAGAAGAGGCCCTGCCGGTTGAGTAGGAGCCCTCTTGGATGGACGCTTATATGCGGTATCTTATCGATGGCACCCTCCCCGAAGACGTAGCCGAGGCCAGACTGCTCAGGCGGTGGGCCTCGAAGTTCTAATGATGGACGGAAGGCTTGACTGAAGGTCATTCTCATACCCAGTCCTCAAGTGTGTCGGCCCCATGGAAGCTGATTACATCCTGTGGAAAATCCATGAAAGCATATGCGGAAGTCACCTGGGGGATAGGGCTCTGGCATACAAAGCCCTGCGACAAGTGTACTACTGGCTGACGATGAGGGAGGATGCGGTCGAGCTCATCAAGAGGTGTGATAGTTTTTAGTGCCATGCTAATATCCAGCGGCAGCCGACATGTCAGCTAAGCCCTCTAGCGGCACCTTGGCCCTTCGCTCAATGGGGTATGGACATTCTGGGACTGTTTCCCTTGGCCTCCGATCAGCGTAAATTCCTGCTGGTAGCCGTTGATCACTTCACCAAGTGGATCGAGGCCGAGGCACTGGACAAGATTACCAAGGGCAAGGTGAGATCCTTTTTCTAGAAATCAATAATCTACAGGTTCGGGCTGCCGTATACCCTCGTCACTGACAACGGCCGGCAGTTCGACAATGCGGCCTTCAAAGGATTCTGCACCGAGCTCGGCATTCACCAGCGGTTCACCTCGGTCGGACATCCTCAGACCAACGGTGCAGCTGAGGTGACCAACCGCATTATCCTCCAAGGACTTAGAGCATGGCTGGACGATTTCAAAGGAAGATGGGTGGAGGAGCTCCCCAATGTGTTGTGGGCATACCACACAACGCCGCAAGCCCCACCGGAGAAACTCCCTTCAGCCTCGTCTTCAGATCTGAAGCTGTCATTCCTATGGAAATCGGTGCCCCGAGCCCCAGATGGAGTCATACAGCGAGGAGGACAACCCAAATCAGTTGCGGGCCAACCTCGACCTAGTGGAAGAACTACGGGACCGAGCGCGACTCTGGATGGCAGCCTACCGACAGTGAACGACCAGGTATTACAACGCCCGTGTCCGCCCAAAGACATTCTTTCCAAGGGACTTGGTCCTTCGACGGGCCAAAGTTTCAAAGCCGATGGAAGGAGGTAAGCTGTCACCAAATTGGAAAGGACCCTATCGAGTCACTGAGGCACTCCATCATGGAGCATACAACATTGAAGGACTAGATGGGAAGCCATTCTCGCGGACATGGAACGCTGACAACCTCCGTCGATATTATCAGTAATGTACCCTTTCTTCACATTGAGTTACACACTTACATTCTTTCAGGCTCTCGCCCCACACTCTATATTAATAAAAGTGTGTTCAAGTAACCCAGCTTTTCAACAAAAAGAGCGGTGTACTACCGGCTCTAAAAAGCCCGAGGCCAGCTCGGCACTCCAAGATCAATGCACCATTAGCACCGAAGATCGGTGTACCACCGGCTCCAAAAAGCTCGAGGCCAGCTCAGCATTTCAAGACCAATATACCATTGGCACCGAAGACCGGTGTACCATCGGCTCCAAAAAGCCTGAGCCTAGCTCGGCACTACAAGACCAATGTACCATTGGCACCAAAGACCAGTGTACCACCGGCTCCAAAAGCCCGAGGCCAGCTCGGCACTTCAAGACCAATGTACCATTGGCACCGAAGATCGATGTACCATCGGTTCCAAAAAGCTTGAGGCCAGCTCGGCACTTCAAGACCAATGTACCATTGGCACCGAAGACCGGTGTACCACCGGCTTCAAAAAGCATGAGACCAGCTCAGCACTTCAAGACCAATGTACCATTAGCACCGAAGACTGGTGTACCACCAGCTCCAACAAGCCCGAGGCCAGCTTGTCACTTCAAGACCAATGTATTATTGGCACCGAAGACCGGTGTACCACTGGCTCCAAAAAGCCTGGGGTCAGCTCGGCACTCTAAGACCAATGTACTATTGGTACCGAAGATCGGTGTACCAACGGCTCCAAAAAGCACGAGGCCAGCTCGATACTTCAAGACCAATATACCATTGGCACCGAAGATCGGTGTACCATCGACTCCAAAAAGTCCGAGCTCAGCTCGGCACTCCAAGACCAATGTACCATTGGCATCGAAGATCCGTGTACCATCGGCTTCAAAAAAACCCGGGGCTAGCTCGACACTTCAAGACCGATGTACCACCAGCCCCAAGAAGCCCGAGCCTACCTCGGCATTCTAGGGCCGATGTTCCATCGGTGCTTAGAAGCCCGAGTCCACCTCGGCATTTCAAGACCGATGTTCCATCGGTGCTTAGAAGCCCGAGTCCACCTCGGCATACCAAGGCCGATGTCCCATAAAAACTTGATGGCCCAGGACGGACTTAACCCCGAGTTCAACTTCGGCCCTCCCAGAGTTCGGCCCTACATGGTAGCTAAGTCGAAGTCGCTCATGGTAAGCGGACAGAAGCTACCCCCTAGTGCCGCGCAGCCCCTAGGGGTCCCACGTCGGTGAGCCGAGGACTTAAACGCAACACATTTTAGATAGCTAAAAATATTTTCATTGACCAATGTGTTTACAAAATGCTGACTGGGTCAGACTTAGTACAAAAATTTGAGGAAAAGTACAAGTTTATGGATCGGCCACCGCGGTTTCATCGTCGGACGAGGCGACTTTGGACATGCGATCTGGCTCGACCTCCAGTGCTTGGGGGAAATTTAAGTCCCGAGCCACCTTCTCTTTCCCGCACTGGAACCCTTGGAGGTAGGCGTCCGTCGAGGTCTCAGCCAGCTCATCCACAAAGCGCTCGAAAGCCCAAAACTCATCTATGGCCGCTGCGACCCTGGCCTCCGCGACAGCCTCCACCTCATGGGCCCTAGCCTCCTTCTCTGCGGCCAGGGAGGCAGCCTCCCTTTCCCTCTCTTCGGTGCGCTTGGCTCTGGCCTCGGCCGTTCGGATGGCCGAGTCCAGCTCGGCGATGCGAAGGTCCCTGGCCTCGACAGCGCTCTCTGCCTCCTCGAGCTGGTTCAATGCTACCCAAAGTCGATTGGCTTCGACCTCAGCCTGGCTCTCGGCCTCCCTTATTTCGGTGGCTCGATCTGTCCTTGCCGCCTCCAGGGCCCTCTCAGCCTTTTCGGTTCGGGCCTAGGCCTCCTCAGCATCCCGTTGGGCCTGGCGGATGATGATTTCACCTTCGTCAATGACCTCCCTTGTGGCCACCAGGGAGTTTGTCGCCTGCATTCAAAACATATCAGTTAGTACAATAGTCAGGCAGTCATAAGCAGAAGGTCACAGGATCACTTACCCAGACGAGAGCCACGAAGGCCTCTCGGAAGAATGTCGATGCCCCTAGGTGCCTGAGTTCCTCCTGGAACTCAGGCAGGATAATCTGGGAGATGAGCCACTCCGCTCGGCGCCCATCGTCCATGATAGAGATCCTATGAGGGGTCGGCCCGACCCTGCTTCTCTCGGCGGTCTCGTTGGGCTCGGGCGCGGGCTGCACAAGGCTGCCCGCAAGTTCCTTTAGAGGCGGACTTGCTGCTACCGATGGACCCTTGTCTCGCTCTGCCTCCGTCGGGGTCGGTTCGGTAGGGACTTGGGGCCCCACCGTTGCCCTTTCAATTCTCACCCCCTTCGGGGGGTGTCTGCCATCAGATCCACCTCCAGTGCGGCTGGAGGCACTTGCTACTTGGGTGGCGGGGAGACTCACGCCCCCGGGTGCCTGAAGGCTGGGGCCTGCTGCCCCTCGCTCGGCCCCTCCAGGGCCCTCTTCCTCTTTGCGGCGGCCCTCTTGAGCTTGAAGGTCGGGAGCTTCATCACTGCACAGCATCGGTCAGAGTTAGTTAAAAAAAAAAAGAGACGAAGAGAGAAGAGAGAAGGAAATTCGGCTAAGTGTTGGGACGACTGCTACTCACCGCTCTGGGTAGAGACTCCCGCGAGTCGGAGGTTATTCTCCGTCAGGAGTCGGTTGCACTTGGGGATGTCGGCCGTCAGCAACTGCCCCAATGCTTCCTTGTCCCCGGGAGTATGGATGAGTTCATATTGGGCCTAAGGTCCGAGTCCCCCCACCTAGGCTTGATCTGGTCCAAGTCGGTGAAAAAGAACCAGGACTTTCATCCCTTGACGAAAGAGAGGAGGTATAGCTTGAGGACTCGGCCGGGTCGGGGCTGAAATAACCACCAACCCGCCTGCTGTCGGAGGGTGTAAAAGCATTGGAAAAGGGAAAGTCTGGAGGTAATGCAGTGGAAATGGCAGAGGACAATGAAGGCACAGATGGTTCGGAGGGAGTTCGGAACAAGCTGGGCGGGGGTCAGAGAGTAATAGTTAAGGAGGTTAACAAAGAAAGGGTGAAAAGGCAGACGAAGGCCCAGCCTTAGGGTAATCTCGTATAGGGCTATCCTACCAGGTCGGGAGGACACTACCCTATCGTCTGGAGTCGGGATGAAGAGCCCTATTTCTCTAGGGATCTGGTAACGAGCCCTTATGTTGGCCAAGTCTTGGCCCGTTACCATGGAGGTGGTCCCTATCGGGGATTTCACCCTCACCCTTGAGGAGGTGCCAGCGGCCGCCGGACGGCTCCTCGTCGGAGCCCTGCCGACGGCTCGCCGTTGGATGATAGGAGTGTGGTCCTCCGGATCGAAGGAGGACCACGAGGGAGCGGGAGATGAAGAGGCACGAAGCCTCGAAGGAAAAATTCGGTCTTCAGGGGAGGCAGAAGAGGACCAGGATGGTGAAGAGGCCATGACAGAGGTTCGAGGGAGGAAGGAAAAGGTTTTGGGAAGGTCAGGGAGCTAACCTGTGGCGAAAATGGCGAAGACTGGTTCTCAGGATGCAGATGAGCTCGAGAGCCAGAGGAAGACAATGACAATAAGAAGCAAAATGGCAGAAACTGGCCCTTCGTCCAACTTAAACAATTTCAAATTGTCCCGCCTCACCTGCCCAGCCATGCAGACTCCTGCCATAGGCTAGGTTGCCTCGGCAGGCACCCGGCGCGTAGGGCATTCCACCTTCGGCCAATGGTGGGACACCGCTGACGTTAGTGTCATGATGGTAATGATGGTGGCAGCTTTTCATAGGTTTCGAGAGGGCACCCCCACCTTGAGGCCGATCTCTACAGATCGGACGGACGACATAGACTGCCCCATTGCATCCCCCAGGTCGCTCGCGCTAAGTTATCGCTACGCCCAGGGACATATGCCCGTCGGCGGTTGGCGGCAGGTGGGGATCAGCCACTTGGGAGGTGACACCCCTTTCGCCTTGCAAGGATGGGCCCGCTTCATCTCAGAGGCGAGGGGGCATCTGATGTTGCTGATCCAGTGTCGTTAGAGTTAATAGTGAAGGAAACTGATGGAGCCCCGCCTCAGCCCCGCGAGGCGACTTCGGCCTCAGAGACCCCTTTGGCCTCCAAGGTTCCTTCGGCCTCCGAGACCCTTTTGGCATCCAAGGTCCCTTCGGCCTCCGAGGTCCCCATGGACCCAGCGTCCCCTCGGCCTCGGACTCGGCATCCCCTTGGCCTCGGCCTCGGACCCGACATCTCCTCGACCTTGGCCTCGGACCTGACGTTCCCTCTGCCTCGGACCTCATGTCTTGCTACCTCGAGCCGCCCGACACACCCACGTGGCCCACCAACCGCCTATAGCAGCAACGTGGTCCACCATTCGACTGCAGCGACGCATGGCCACACTCCGTAACGACGTATGCCTGATGTGACTGCGCCCACCAGCCACCTGTAGCACCGCGCTTGGCAGGTGGCCGGCGGGGCATGACACCTCTGACATGCTCAGTGTCGGTTGCGACCTGCACTGTCAGCCTTGCCTTCCATCCGCTACCGGACAACGGCACCTCAAAATCAGTAACCTTCTGAAAATGGGAAAAGGGACCTTCGAACAAGTATAAAAGCTTACATTCATAACAAGGAAGGGATCCCGAACTCAAGTTCTCTAGCTCTTTCTGCTAGTTTCTCTTGTTTGTTCCCGAGTCGCTTACTTGAGGGTCGGAGGGTCCCCACCGGTGCATCCGGTCCCCGGGGACTTTCTTGCAGGAGCGCTTCGGAGAGGAGGTCCTCTATTCCTCAGTGTTGGAGGAAGGTGACTTGGCGTCAACGGTTGCCAAGAAAATGAAGGAATAAAAGAAAAAATAGCAAAAACAAAAAGTCAAAAGTTTTCTTTATATGCTTGATAGACCATAGAAGGTTGCAGAGAATATAGCCGCTATCTATTCATTGTGATTGCCCAAAACTGTTCCCTTGAAGAGGAAATATAAAGGTCTGGCAGAGAAAATGTGGCATAATATTTTCTCCTTGTCTTCCTCTTTCTAAATTTTCTTAATTTTATCCTTTTTCTTCTCCACTTTTTTTGCAGTCAAACAAATGACAGACAATCAAATTACGTATTGCTTAGCATCACATCTAGAACAGATAGATCGTTCTCGTTTTCCCTTAATATTTGAAACTTAATATTTGAAACTTTCGATGCTTCAGAGATGACTGGCAGCCTGGGAACAGACAAACATTGCACCTCTTTTGTCAGTACGTAAGGGATTTATGATAAATATAAAGATCCACCTCCTCTGTACCCCACAATCCCCAGCTTTACGCCTAACCAGCTTTATTCCGCTTCATTTGCACTCCACCTCCAACATGAAACATTTAAAGGCATCCACTCCATGCATCACAAAATTGTCGGTCATCTTTGTTTTGTTTTGTTAGTTGACATGTAACAGTAATTAAACACAAACCCTTCTAAACCAACTTTAGAGTACGAAGAGATAACAATGACTGGCATGATTTGGGGATTAACAAACGGTCAGAGGATGATACTTTTCTTCCATGAAACCTCACCGACGAGAGGGCTTGTGGAGCCAACGCCGTGGTGGTCGAGTTAAAGCGGCAAAGGAAATAATGATTTTTGGTGCGCTTTGGGCCCTTTTGCTGTCGCAAGGCGTGGGAAGCCATGAGAGAGCACGTACGGGTAGTGAACACGTAGACAAAAAGAACCTTCGTTCTGAAGTTACTGAATGATGTCAGGCCGGCGAATCTTTTCCACGTGCCATGGCGACGAGTGTCCATCAGACCTCACAAAGCCATCACACGTGTCTTTCTCTAGGGCTCTGGTTGCCGCTGCTCTTGGGTCAATCACAATTGATTGGCTCTTAACTCTAATCAACAAAAATTATAACAACCACGCGTCCCCTTATAAGTTAATTGCCTGAATCATGGATGGTGGAAAATTAACCATCCTTTGTCAACCGATATAGATCGCACCAATTGCAGCCATACAGGCTTCGAAAGCTCGTTAATTACTTATCCTGTCAGCATCCATAGGCGGTCTTTAGCAAAGTAGGATGAGCACCAAAAATAAATAAATAAAAACAGCTGTTGGGTTTTGTTATTCGGTGAGAGCTATGAAGGACCCACCAAAGGGAAAAGAGAAGGTAGCACCATGGAACCGAGTTCACGGGGCCGTTTCGCATCCCAATGGGGACCATTCGATCTCTTACGGGACCCAATCGGCAGGAGCTAGCCTGAGTCTGCACGTATTAATTTCTCAGTTGCATTACACTGTAACAATGTCTCTTCCCTCGTTGGCAAGTGGCAAGCATTAAACCTCATAAGAAGCGCTGCTTACGAACTTTCTATGGCTCCAGAACTTTCCATGGCTCCGGGCCAAAGGAAAAAAATAATGTTACGCAGATGATAAGAGGATTCGCGCAAATCATCAACATTAATTGAAACCCAGCGCTACCAAGAAGTTTCCAATCAATTGGCCATTTAGCACACCATAGAAGAAAACAAGTTGTGCAATTCTTTCATTTTTTTTTTCCCTTGTCTTTATTTGAATTTCGGACAAACACACCATTATTTGTAACGACGACTCCAGCTAAGAATAGTCCCAAAGAGACCCAAAAACAAGAACGAACGAGGGGTGCAAAACAAAAAAACAACCTTTACACCCACTTCCACCGTTTCCCTTGTCACGCGGCCGAGGGCGCAGGGACGTAATGCACCGCCCCGACCTCCGACAGGGCCGTCAGGAACGGCTGCTTTGCCTTCGCCGTCACCGGAGCATCGCCTTCCGCCACCGCCGGCGCCTTGTAGTCCAGCGACTCATCGTTATAAATATCCCACCACTTCTTCACCAGTATCTTGATGTCCTCGCGGTCCATGTTCGCCTCCTTCCCGGTGTACCTCCACGGCTTCGAACCCTGCATCCCAAAAGACATATGCATTCCCCGATCATCATCAGCACGGAACTCAAAGAATCAAATCATCTAGTCTAGATTTATCAAAGGTCAGGATTTCATCAAACGCACCGCAGCGCAGTAGTGGACAACCTTGACCTTCTCCAGCTCCACGTTCTCCGGGTGGTTCCAAAGCATCGCAAGGACCAAATTGTAAACCCCAGGGATCGGCTTGTAAATATCCTTAAAGAACCTGTTCAGATAGTCCTGCGCCCAGAAAATAAATGTATATAATTTAACAAACAATTTCACAAAAAAAAAAAAAAAAAACTTGGGATATGTCCAAAAGACGAAAAAGGGGCCCATGACTACCTGTTCGGCGAAGGGGGTGGGTGGAGTGGACTCGAGGGTCCTGAGAAGGGACTCGGCAGTGGAGAGGCTGGGCTCGTGGACGAACATCCCAGCGTTGAAGTAGAAAGCCGGCGGGGGACCGAGCTTGTCCTCCGGCCAGGATACCTTATCCGGGCACTGCTGGCAGTACCCGATCTGGTACTGCGGCGAGTGACTCCACGTCTTCTCGCAGAAACAATCCATCACCGCATAGAAGTGTTCATCCCGGAGATCGAAGAGGTGGTCGATGTTATCATATATCTGGATATCCCCGTCCAGGTATATGATCTTCTGGTACTCCACAAACTGCACACCATGTACCGATCGACCACCATATTCAGACAAACTAAAAGGTACGAAAGTTCCACGAGACACGGATGTCACGTGACTGTGCACCACGTGTGAAGAAGAGGGGGGGGGAGGGGAGCAGTAGCAGTAGTTTCAGGGCGGTGAGAATACCTCCCAGATACGGAGCTTGGAGTAGTTGATAACGTAGTAAGCCATGGCAAACTGGGTCTGGTTCTTCGGGGGGTAGACGGGCTCGATGTCACGAATGAGGCAACCCTGCGAGAGGAGAATCCGGCGGTGGTCCTCCGGCACGTCCGGCAGCACCGCCACCACCAGCGGGTACGCCGACTTCACCTTCCTCAAACCCTTGGCCAGCCCCACAACGCCCTTCCAATAATCCCCGTCTCCGGCAAGGAACGTCACATACGCCCTCCTAGGCCGCGCCGCCGCCGCAGGCTTTCCATATCCGGCAACCAGCGCCTCCTTCTCGACGATCTGGGGCGCCATGGCAATGACAAAATGATGAAAGCAAAGGAAAGAGGAAGAGGAGACTCGTAAAGAACGAAGAGAAGAGAGAAAGCCCGAAAGCTCTGGTCAGAGAAATGCTGGAAAAATCACGAAGGGAATTGGGCGAATGCCTGTGGCTTTCCGGACCGGGGATGGGGGGCGATAAATAGGTGCCGGGGGCTGGGAGCGGAGGCCGGGGAATCGGGTGAAATTATGGAAAGGTTGCTCTCTTGTGGTACGTCGGCCGAACACGTGTTACGTTGCTTGGATCGAGCGGTCGTGGAAGGATTTTGGGAATCTCCTCGAGGATTCCAGTCCGGTCCCACCGAGGTTGTATAACGGACCTCTAGTACCGGTTAACCCTCTTGGACCGTCGGACGCTGCAAGATTAATATTAAAAAATGAACGGACTGGATGAGTCAGAATCGCTGGTCAAGATTAGTTAACTTGAACTCGCGGTCTAAATATCCCTTTCGTCCCCTTCGAGGTTTGGCCGTTGGCTTGCTGTTGATATGAGTCATATGACCATCGCTGTGCGGTGCAACGTGTCAGTCCAGCACCTTCGAGCGGATTTCTCGGAAGTCGCGGTGGCGTGACCTCCCAGTAGGGATAACCAAACCCCACCTCCCCTATCACCTGCGCATCTTCTTCGCAGGATGGTCTGAAGCAAACGGTGATGGGACCTCGACTAGAGAATATTCCATTTATTCCAGCTCTCTCCGTTTATAGGACCGCACCGGCCATGGATTTTAAATCCGTAGAATTCGGCCCCCTCGCTCTAACATCTCGCCATAATCTTTGTTTGATATTTAATTCAGGGCCGGGATCACGTGGATGCCACTAGGTGCCGTTGGATCGAAATTGGATGATGATGGAGAGGCGAGTTACTGTCACCGCCCCTTGAAGAATGCAAGCATCGATGTCGGCAATGCGACGCGGAGGCATGGAAAAAGGAAAGGAGATGGAAGAGAATTAAGAGGAGCCCAATTGTTTTTGCCTCCTATAGTAAGAAATTGCCGGATCCGACACCGTTTAAGGATGAGACGTGATTTATTTTGTGGGACCACCCTTATCCTCGTCTTTTAATTTTTAAATTTTTTTTAACAAATTTGGTGTGCGGATAATGTTATTTAGGCGCGTCAAGAATAAGATTACTGGTTGGGCTTGTTAGGTTAGCTTGCTTCAAATTTACGGCAAAGCAGCAAAGTGCCACGATAACATAGTGGATAACATGAAAGTGATGTGAAAAATATTGTATCTTTTTTTTTTTTTTTTTTTACAAGTAATGATCATGTTAGTCTAGTGCGAATCAGTTCAGATATATTAAAATACAAAATTTACAATAAAATAGAAGCTGAGCCACTGAGGTTATCATCTTGTCAACCACCGAATTGACTTCACAGTATATATTATGGATCTGAACAGAATTCACTTCCTGCAAAATGGATCATATGTCCATGATAATCGAATTAGTATTTGAATGTTGAACAAATACCTTTTTATATTAAAATATTTTGATTTTAGAAATAATATATGCCACTACTCCAACTTTGGCTGAAGAAAAAAGTCATGGCCTAGATGGTAACCATGGGCATTTGTAATGCTGCAATCTTACCCATCAATTATGGCAATATTACCAAAAATCAACAATCTTGCCATTTGTTTTACTCTTTCTATTTTCAATAAATTGCTATAATCGAAAAAAGAAATCAAATTTATTAGGAAAAAATATTCTGAGCCATAAGTGATTTTGTTTTACGATTTCTGTTTTTTTTTTTTTTTCTTGTGCAAAAGTTTAAAAGAAAGAAGAAGTAAATAATGTTGGTGATGATAGAAATTAGTTCGGTAAAAAGAAAAGAGAGCATCAAGAGCACAAGAAGCATACACTTTAAAAAATTTGTAAATACTAAAACTTATTTCTAAAAAAAATCCTGGATTGCGGAGCAATGCGTCTTTTTTTCTTTTGGCTACAACACCTTATATTCTTGTAGTCAATTGTTTCAGGTTAGTCATCTGAAACATTTAAAACGTGCATGCATAGACAATAGTAATGGAGGGTGAATGACATTTATATTTATGGTTGTAATGCAAGATTTAATATAATAGTTAACTCTGCTAGATAGAAAAAACACAAAAATATGAACATACTTATCAAATCATTTTAATGATGAATAAATTCTTTGATCAAACGGGAGATCAAAATTACAGTATTATATTTTGTAACCAAAATCTAGTGTAAATTACTCATGTACGATGCAAACACTTAGAAGGAAAGGATCATCACATCAAATAGAGTCCAGCTTTTGGACTTTTACTTAACGGTAAAGAGTTCATCCTTAGGGCAACTCCACTAGTCTGGTCTGTGTCTGGTCTATGCTTTAAGATTCCTGCTGGTTCTCTTTTGTTCTTGATTCTCCGGCAAGGTACAGCTTCTTCCTTGATCGTCGCCTGAGCTCTTGTTCCTCGCTTCGTTCCGCTTCGGCTGATGGTTCCTGATTCTACTAAGGAGCATCCGAAGTCTTCTCGGACGGAGCCAGTTCGCAACTTCTCCTGGGTTTCTTCGTCTCCAACGCCGGCAGAGTTGGCGAACCTGGAGATTCTCTTCCCAGATGTTGTCCAAGTTCCCTGCTCAGCTCTGGAAGAAGAAATCGAGAGCTGGGAGAAGTTGGCCATCTTGGTGCGAACGTTCCAGCGTAGGGTTCCTCCTGATGCCCTTCTCCGTGAATTTCGTCGTGCGAGAGTCCCTGGCGAGATTCAATTTGTTAGCTTGGCCCATCGTTGTCATATTGTCAAATTTTCCGATCCTTCTGCTAAAAGAATGGTTCTCGAGCAACCTTAGATCGTTAATGGTCAGCCACTGGCATCTGAGGCTTGGAGAGCTGATTTCTTTCCTGCATCGGACTCTGTTTCTTCGGCTCTGGTATGGATTCGGCTGCCTAATCTTCCTTTGGAATACTGGTCGGAACCTATCCTCCGCTCCGTCACTGCCCCGGCCGGTTGTTTTCTCTTTGCTGACCCTCCGACGACGGCGAGAAGCAGAGCTGGATTTGCTCGTGTCTATGTCAGAGCTGATCTCTCCCGTCAGCTGCGGCCGGGTGTTCGGATGAGGGGGTCTCTTGCTCCCTTCTGGTAGTCATTCGTCTATGAGCACATTGAAGGGATCTGCTGCTTCTGTGGATCATTGCATCTCCGGGGTCCCTGCAATCTTGGGCAACAGGCTGATTCTTCGTCGAATTCTTCTATCCCCTGTTTCGGCCCGTGGATGGTGGTTGTTCGCCGTCGGGGGGGGGGGCTCCGCTGGCTGGGAAGTCATCGGCTCCATCTCCGGATTCTGCTCCTTCGTCTCCTGCTGCTCCGTCCGCTAAGGACCCAGGCCCCTCTTCATCCTCTCCGGCTCACGCCCTGACTGTGGCCTTCTCTGCTATTGGTTCGGGTCATTCCAGTGATGAATGGAGTGTTCCGCTCAAATCCGCTCGCCGGCGCCTCTCCAAGCTTGGGAAATCCATGGAGTCCATCGCGTTGCCCTCGGCTCAGCAGGATGCAAGGCGTGTCGGTTCCTCTGCTACAGTAATGGGAAAGAAAATGAAGAAGCCTCTACGTGCCGGTTTTTCTCAGGCTGAATCTGAATGTCTCTCTGGAGTTCAGACTCAGCCCAAGTCTCCTCCATCCAATCTGAATGTTCAGTCAAATAATCCGTTTGATGTTCTTGGGTCTGACACTCTGATTGGCTGTCGGGATGCTAACCCGGTTCCTTTGAAGAGGGCCAGATCGGAAGAGTCTCAAATCCATCGACTCTCCCCGAAATCAAGTAATAGAAAAGGAAAAACTAAGGAGGGAAAAGCTTCCCTTCCTACCTGCCAGCTTACTGTTCGGGATCCTGTGACCCTCGCTCCCTTGTCTGTGATGCCTCCTGAGGGCCGGACTAATGCTCAAGCAGTTATTCCCCAGTTATCTTCAATGGTAGAAAGCAGTCATGAGGCTACAGTCTCCACTCTTAAGGTGGCAATTTGGGTCAGGGAGTGGATCCCTCGCTCCCTGTTGCTGGTACCCGGGTGCTTCAGGGTGAGAGTGTTAGGGAGACTGTATCTTTAGAGGGGCTTTCTAATGTTGCTATGGCAGAGGCCTCAACTGGGTCCTAGACCCCTACTATTGTTAAATGAAGATTCTGTTTTGGAATGTCAGGGGGCTCGAAAACCATCTTTTCGAGCCTCTTTTGCTAGATTAATGCAGCTTCATCAATTTGATATTTGTGTTCTTCTGGAAACCCGACTATCGGGTGTCAGCTTGATGTCTTTCAGGAGACAGATTGATCGAGCCTGGTCTTCTTATGCTGTGGAGTCTGCGGGCCTCTCGGGAGGTATATTAGCTCTATGGCGCAATCCCTCTATCAGGGTCGATGCTTTTCATCAGTGTAATCAACTGGTGTCTCTGGTTGTCTCCGAGGGCACGCGACCCCATTCTTTTATCAGGAGTCTATGCTAGTATCGATTTTCGCGAGAGAGGGTTTTATCGGCTGAACTCCTCGCTCTTCTGGCGCACGGCCTTCCTTCCATAGTTGCCGGTGATTTTAACTGTATCATTGGGGCTAATGAAAAGAAAGGAGGAAGACAGGTTGGTGACTCAGTTGAGATTTCTGAGTTCAGGTCCTTCATCTCATCTGCTGGATTGCTTGACTTGGGATTTTCGGGTACCCAATTCACTTGGTGCAACAATCGTTAAGGCTCTGCCCGGGTGTGGGAGAGATTGGACAGAGCTATGGCCTCTGCCCATTGGCTCCGTATGTTCCCTTCGTCATCTATTACTCATCTTCCCAGGATTGCCTCTGACCATTGTCCCATTATGGTCTCCACTGAAGCTAACTCTCAGATTCAAAGGCAGTTCCGGTTTGAGAAATTCTGGTCTTCTTATTCAGCGGCTCGCTCTATCATTTCTCAGGTCTGGCACTTATCGGTTAGAGGCAATGCCATTTACAAACTGTCCAGGAGGCTGGAGCTTGTCAGGCGCAGGCTGTCTAGATGGAACAGAGAGGAGGTGGGGAATATCTTGACGCAAGTTGAGAGGGTCGAAGCTGACATTGTTTACCTTCAGTCTAGTGAAGATAGGGATGGTTATCTATCTGATGATGACCTTTCCGCTCTTCGTGCTAAGCTTGCTATCCGTCATTCTCTTCTTCAGCAGCAGGAGACCTACTGGAGGCAGCGGTCTAGGGCCCTGTGGATTCAGGAGGGAGACCGTAACACTAGATTTTTTCACCAGACTACCTTGAGGCGTCGGGCAGCTAATCGGATTCGACGCTTGGTAGAAGAGGATGGGGGCTCTCAGGAGGACATCCACGTTATTCGTGATCGTCTGTTTCAGTTCTTTCGGTCCAGATGGACTGAGCATTCGGCTGAGGGGGATTCTGTTCAGAAGGTCTCTTCGTTGAAGCAGGTTTCTATTCAGGAGAATGTCAGTCTTGTCAGACCTTTTACTATGGAGGAGATCCGGCTGGCTCTTTGGGATCTTGGATCTATTAAGGCCCCGGGATCTGATGGCTTTCCGCCTTTTTTCTTTCAGCACTATTGGACTATTGTTGGTCCGGAAGTGGTTCAGGCTATTCAGATAGTCTTCCAGTCCAAAATCCATGCCTGCTGAATGGAATAGAACCCTCATCACTCTAGTGCCCAAGCGCCCTAATGCTTCTGCCCCCCAGCACTATCGGCCCATTAGTTTGTGCACTACCTTATATAAGATTTGTGCTCACTTACTAGTCAATCGTCTGAGGGTGGTCATTCCACGTCTTGTCTCTGATGAGCAAGGGGCTTTTATCAGGGGGCGTTGTATTTCAGACAATGTCATTATAGCCCAAGAATTCATGTCTAATCTCTAGAAAGCTCCTGCTAGACAGTGTCTGATGGCAATTAAGCTAGATATGGAGCGTGCCTATGATAGGGTGTGTTAGGATTTTTTGCATCGCACTCTGCTTGAATTTGGTTTTGGCAAACTCTTTATAGAATGGATTATGGCCTGCATCCGGTCGCCGTCATTCTCCCTGATTATCAATGGAAGTCATTCCGATTTCTTCCATTCTACTGTTGGGCTTCGACAGGGTGCCCGTTATCCCCATTTCTGTTCATTTGGCTACTGATGATTTCTCTCGTGCGTTACATCAGGCACAGGAGGATTGTCGTATCGCCCCCTTCATGGCTGGCCCTCTCGGCCCTTCGGTTTCGCATCTTCTCTATGCGGATGATTGTATCTTGTTGGGTCAGGCTACTGTTCGGAATGCGACCATCTTTGATTCTATTATTCAGAGCTATTGCCAGGTTTCTGGTCAAAAGGTTAATCTTCACAAGTCTATGATTTGCTTTAGCCCTAAGACCAGAAGTCATGTTCAGAAAAGCATTCTCCATACATTGGGCATAAATAGTCAGGCAGATCGCCTTTTGTACCTTGGAATCCCTATCACCGAAAGACGTCCCCGCAGCACAGATTATGCTGATATTGAGCGGCGGATCCACGATCGCATTGATGGTTGGCACATCACTTCATTATCTATGATGGCGAGGGTTATCCTTATACGATCGGTTCTGACGTCCCTACCTCTGCACCTCCTCTCCAACACTGCTATTCCGTACATTTGCCTGAGGAGGATAGAGCGGTGCTTTCGGGATTTTCTGTAGGCTTCCGGGCAGGATGGTCATGGGACTCATCTTTTGGCATGGGATATAGTCTGTTTGCCTATTCATGAAGGTGGCCTGGGTATTCAGTCTCTGACTTTTCGAAGAGAGGTACTGCTTGCTCGCCATGCGTTGCGGTTTTTACTTGACCCACACTGCTTCTGGAGCTCCTTTATGCGGGCTCGATATGGTGACTGGACCCCATCTCTGGATGATCAGCCCCTCCGTCGGTACTCCTCCTTTTGGAAGGAGGTTTATTGCCATGCTCCGACTATTTTGACCAACACCTCGTGGTTGTTAGGTGATGGCTCTATGGTTGATGTTATCCAGGACAAGTGGATTGCTGACCTTCCCCTCTCTCTTTGGCCTACTTTCTCCAGCATCGATATTCCAAGCAGTATGAGGGTCAAGGATTTGATTTCTCAGAATTTTTCTGGTTGGCATATGAATATTGTTACTCAACTCTTTGGTCAGGAATTAGCTCGACGGATCCTTGCTATTCTGCTTATTCGGGGGAATGCTATTGATACCAGATTATGGCGCAGATCTTCCCTGCCTTGGGCTCCTTCCAGAGACTTGATGAGTATTTATAGACCTTCTCCACATCGTACGATGGATGCTGGTTGGGTATGGAAGCTCCCTATTCATCCCAGGGTTCGGCTTTTTGTTTGGAAGCTTCTGTGGGATTGTATTCCAACATGCTCCTTCCTTGCTAATAGGGGCCTTCATATTCAGTCTATTTCCCCTTGTGCCATCAGGAGGAGGATACTATCGATCATGTTATATTTAACTGCCCCAGAGTTAGGGAAATCTGGCAGAGTGTGGGTTATGATTGCCGTGCTGATGCTGCGGGCTCTCTGAGATCTATGTTTTTGCATATTCTTCGGCAGGGTAGACAGTACCAGACTGACTTATGGGCTGCCACTGCTTATCATATCTGGCTATCACGGAATCTTCTCATCTTTACTGATGAATCTTCTCCTTCCTTCAGGGTTGTTCGGAAAGCTAGGCTATTATCGGTTGATTTCTCTTCTCATCAGAATGCTCCTGTGTTTGGCAGCCCTGGCCACTGGGGATCCTCTGCTGCTGCGGCAGCGGACCGGCATACGGTCTTCATCTCCTGGGAGCCCCCCCTCCAAGGTTTGTCAAACTTAATTTTGACGGCAGTGTTCGCGGCAGGCTTTTTGGTTCTGCATTCCTTATTCGTGGGCCTGCTGGAGATTTGTTGGCAGCTGGTGGCTTTGGTAGTCTTGACCTATTAGTTCCTCTTGCTGAACTTTATGCTGCTTGGGCCGGCATTCTTTATGCTATTAGATCCCTGCATGCTCTTAATCTGATTATTGAGGGTGATTCTCTTACAGTTATCCGATGGATCCAGAAGGATAACTTTTCTCAAGCTCCTGTCAACCCCCTGATCCTTGATATATGGGCTACCTTGCGGGATGCTGATAGAGTCCAAATCCGTCATGTTTACCGTGAAGCCAACTCTGCGGCCGATTGGGTAGCGACAGAGGTGGCTCATCATGGATTTGGTCATAGAGTGACCCCTGTCCTTCTGTTCTTAATCAAATTTTGCATTTTGACTTATCTGGGCTGACTCGCACTAGAGTGGTGTGATCGCCCGCTTGTACCAAAAAAAAAAAAAGAGTTCATCCTCTATTTTTTAGATATTAATGATGACTTAACAATCTATAATCGAACAACAGATAACATGGACATAGAGATAATTAGTGATGTGGCTGATAAAGCCATGTTTAAATCGATGGTTGCAATTGGCCGATGAAGCCATGATCTAGCAGACCGCATAAGTCATTTGACGGGGCTGACGTATCCACGTTCGAAGAACGGCAGCCACTGACCTATCGAATCCATCCTTATCGGCTTCTGGAGTCGGCCTCGGCTTTCAGACTTGATCTCTTTTACTCAGCCTTCTGGGTCGGTTCCAACAAGATCCCCAGCAAGGATGGCTCGTACAGCCTATCAACCTCTTTGCAGTCACCACGTCTGACAAGATCTGGCCCTCCAACCTCTCTACGGCCATCATGTCCTGCCCCACCAACTAGTTACAGTCACCCATGCTAGATAAGACATGGCATGCCAGCTTTGACGTGCCATAGGGGAGGCACCCCTGGTTGCTGAGCTCCTCATCGCTTATTCTTCGTCGTGTGGCTACACCTCAAGACTCACAATTATTCATAAATCGAGTAAGAGAGCCCTCCGACCAGGTATGAGCATTCAGATGCTCACACATAGTTTTTTCTCTGAACTCTCGAGCTCCTCAGTTTACATCTGTTATTCAGATCACTTATTGGTAGCACTATAATTGAGCCGAGCCGCTCACGAGCTACTCAAGGCTCGGCTCAATAAAAGCTCGTTCATGTTAGGCTCGTCATGTAAATGAGCCGAGCTTGAGCTTCATTTTAAAGCTCGTTTAATACATGAGCTGAGCTTGAGCACAAGAGCAGATTCGATTAGGAGCTCGCGAGATAGCTCGATTAAGAACTTATGAGACGGCTCAATTAGGAGCTCGCGAGCTGGCTCGATTAGGAGCTCATGAATAGGATATCCTTTCATCTTCTCTATTTTTTCATCTTCTTTGACTGCTCTTTGGGTTTAAGAATCGAGCCTTTTTTATTATTATTCTTGAGCTAAGCTTTAACCAAGCTTAATTTGAGTTGAGCTTGAAACGAGCTCAATTCAAGCTTAAGCTTGAAACGAGAGCTTTTTCTAAGTCGAGCTTGTCGAGCTTTCTAATCATACTAAGTGACCGAGCTCGAGACGAGCTTGAGTCGAGCCCAAGCTTTTTGTAATCGAACTCGAGCTCGAGTATTTGTTAACAGGCTGAGCTTAAGCAACGAAAAGCTCGGCTCGACTTGATTACAGCCCTACTTACTGGGACTTCTTACATGATCGTTGATGTGGCTGATGAGAGCCATGTGCAAATTAACGGCCAAAATTACCTAACGACGGAAATCATTTGAACATAGGCGGCTCCTAGGTGGCCCCAGTTCATAATGCGGCTCAGAGGCGGCCCCAGCTCCTAAGCGGCTCCTAGATGGCCCCGGCTCCTAAACGGCCCCAGTTCACAATGCGGCCCATAGGTGGCCCCAGTTTATAATGCGACCCAAAGGTAGCCCCAGCTCATAGGTGGCTCCTAGGCAGCCCCAATTTACAATGTGACCCATAGGCGTCCCCAGTTCACAATGCAGCTCAGAGATGGCCCTAGCTCATAGGCGGCTCCTAGGCAGCCTCGGCTCTTATGTGGCCCCAGTTCACAATGCGGCCCAGAGGCGGCCTTAGCTCATATGCGGCCCAAAGGCGGCTCCAGTTCACAATGCGGCCCATAGGCGGCCCCAGTTCACAATGTAGCCCAGAGGCGGCCCTAGCTCATAGGCGGCCCCGATTCACAATGCGGCCCAGAGGCGGTCCCAGCTCATATGCGGCTTAGAGGCGGCCCCAGCTCATAGGCGGCTCCTAGATGGCCTCATCCATCTTTCATTCATAAACTCAACTATTGACTTTTCAAACAAGCCTTCGCTTCTGACAAGAATAGGTTTACTAGTCATATCTGGTTCATATATGTCTAATAAGACAAACTATGTCTAATAAGAAAAACTATGCTGATTTTGGCACAAGCCCAAAAAGTCATAATCCATCAAGCTTTAATTGCTCAGATCAAACAAACTTAAAAAGCATTATTCATTATGAAGTTTTAACGAATCTGGCCAGATAAGTCTGTTGGCCCAGATGGCAACCCAAGAGGGGGGGGATGAATTGGGTTCTTAAAAATTTAAGACTTTTTGAAATGTTTTAAACAAATTAACTCAAGATGTGCAAGTGAGAGAAATTAACTTATAAGCAATGCACAAACAGAAATATAAGAGAGATAGAGTGAGAAATATAAGAGAGATAGAGTGAGAGACAAATGAGCACGGCAAACACAAGAAGATTTTATAGTGGTTCGGTGCAACCAGCACCTACGTCCACTCCCAAGATTCACTTGGGTCCACACTATAATCTCCCTAGATTACAGCCGAGTTGTTTTACAAGCTCACAACTCAAACTTGTTGTTTTCTCGGGATCACAACGAACCCAGCCGGTTTTTCACGGGCTCACCAGTACAAAACCCAACTCGTTGTTTTTAACAGGATCACAACGAACCCAACCGGTTTTACACGAGCTTACCAGCATAAAACCCAACTCGTTATTTTTAACGGAATCACAACAAACCCAACCGTAAGCTATCCCAAGCTTACAACGAGGTACAACTACCTCACTGATTCAATCCACTGATTGAATCAGTACACAAGAAAATAAATCAGAGTTTAGATACAAGCAGCTCCTCTTGAGCAGAATAATCAAAATAAAACTTAGGTTTAGAAAAGCCTGATTAAATAAGCTTGAATGCAGGCTCGGCTTCTTTGCTTCTCTTCTCCAACTCCTTTGAAGTGTGGAATCAGGCCTCAGCACAGATTCTCCTAGCTTTGGGGCTTTTGGACGTTGGTTGAAGCTTTTCTTCTTTTTCTTCTAGGTTGGAAGATCTTGATTTTGCTCTTGGTTGCCTTGGGATCTCCTCTTGAACTTTTGTAGATTGTAGATCTGGAGCCCACGAATCTCTCTCTTTGATTTCACTCCTTTTGAATCTCTTTTCTTTGAATTAAAAGATTTTCCCAATGAAGCTCTGTTTTTCCCTCTTTCTGAAAGATTTTCTTTTCTTTCTTTTTCCTCTCTATTCTCTTCTATTTCTTCTCTTGATTTGAAAAGAGCTCCTCTATTTATAGATTCTGCAAAAATATATCCGTTAGAAACACAGAAATATAGCCGTTATTTGAAAATATTACCGTTGGAGTGACGTGTCATCGTGAAAAATCGCGCCCAGAATTTCGCGGAGTCGACTCGAGCACTGTGGGAGTCGGCTCGAAGTCGATTACTAAAAATAGAAACATTTAAAATGTTAGAGGGTCGACTCGCGAAGAACCAAAGTGTCGGCTCCCAACAGTCGGGGGTCGACTCGAAGAAAATGGGGAGTCGACTCGAGAAGCGCTCAAAAAACATGCTTTCTGTTGTTTGAGCGGAGTCGGCTCACACAGTCCAGGAGTCGGCTCGCACAGAGTCAGGGGTCGACTCTTGAAATCCAAGGGTCGACTCGAGAAAATCAAAAATCTCTGTTACTTACTGGAGTCGACTCTGAAACTCTAGAGTCGGCTCCGGAACGTATCAAAAATCAGAAATTTTCTTGATTGACTTTGAAATTCGTCCCAGAATAATTTTAAATGATATTTTGACTTGAATACAATAAATATGACATTAAGCATGAATTCAAGACATGTTTCAAGAAATCATTGATTGAAATATAACATGTAAAAATTCCTTTTTGAAATCTTAAATATAGAGCTTGAAACTTCTTTTTCAAATTGATTCAAAACTCATGAATTTAAACATTGAGAGTCCATTGCTTTCATTTTGAATAAGCTCAAGGTTTTTGATAAATAAACTCATTATTTCCTTTAAAATACTCATGGCTTTTGGAAATCATCAAAATCAATAAGGTTGGGATAATTAAATAATTACAATCTCCCAAATTTCTCAATAAAGTCTTAAAAGGTGATCGATCATCTGTCATAAAGTACCACACACCTAGTTCAGATGGGATGAATCCAACCCCACTAGTTCTAACATTTCATGGGCAAAAATTATGGCTCATCATGAGATTCCAATCTTATCCAACAAGCCATGTAGACAACAACAAAACGGATAAGAGGAACCCCTGATCAATGTATGAGTACTGAAGCAAATACTTAGAAAATTTTCTCATCTTCTTCCTAACTCTCATTCGAGCTTCTTCAAGCTCACAACTATGATTCTAATTACCAATTGAGCGTCGGAGGGTCCCCATCGAAATATTCGGTCCCTGAAACTTCTTGCAGATCTCGGAGTTGAGGTAAAGCTTCTTCGGCGAGGTCACGGTTCATTCATTGATGCTCAAGAACATCAGCTCAAGATGATCAGACATCATCAATCGTGATCGGAGTGGAGCGATCGAATGCTCAAAGACGATGTAAGAAAGTGATTTGGTGTCAATAATTAGATTAGTTGTTATCTTTTAAAACTAAAGTGATCTTTAAAGTGGATTTGTAGATTTGCTGCAACGAGCAAGGGAGTTCTTTATGGGAGGTAGAGGAGTGAAGCCAAGGATGCATTCGAGTTATTTGCAGGGAGCAACCAGGGTTAAAAATATTCTGAAAGCAGACTTGGGGCGAACCGGTACATGGTCAAGGGTATTTTAGTCATTCGGGTCCTAAGTCGGCATAAATCAAAAGTCGCGGAGGGACCGAGGCGGGAAGGGGCTAATTTAGCAACCTCCTCGGTTTCCTCATGAGACTGGAGACGAGCTCCAAGAGATCTCGGTGAGCAATTCGAAGCCCTTTCATCTCCTGACGATGAATCGAGTCCAGGTTATAACTCTACCGATCTCGCCAATTACTCCTCGCCAATTAGTGTATTCCATGCGCTGATTAGATCTCTAGGGTTTTGCCACCGCCAGTTTATTCCGACCATGTCGAATTTGTTAGCTCTGCTTTGGTTTTGGCGACGTGATTGAACCGGATCTGGAATTTTGATTTGATGACTGCAAAATATTTCTCCAAGATTTGGGCGGTAATCTGTTTCTTTATTACTGGATTTAGTATAGTAGAATGATCAGGGTCCGTTTCTTGTGGGATTACAACTTGTCGATAAAGATTCAGATATTCCATTCATCATGTAATCTTTCAGCGATAGATTTAGATTTTTGGAGTTTATAATGCCAAAATCTTCGAAGATTTCCATGCATTTCAGCAGTTCTTGGTTAGCAATTTATTGTTATATGAGCAGTGTACGATTTATGTTTGCAGCCTACAGGGGAAAAGTTTGCTAGCCCAAAGACTTGTTTTTTCCATGCTTTCTTCAAGGTTTGTTGTTTTGCCAGGAACGCCATCTATTTTCTTTTGTGATATCCTTTTTTTTTAATAATATTTAATCCAGTTTCTAAATTGGCATCTTTTGTTGTTGATAGGCTGCAGCATTGGCGTTCTACGTACTCTCAGCTCTTTTCTTCGATAGTTTTGTGATCATTTTCGTGGTTACCGTTCTTCTGGCCGCTCTTGATTTTTGGGTTGTTAAGAATGTCAGTGGACGGATACTTGTTGGATTGAGATGGTGGAATGAAATAAATGAGCAAGGAGAGAGTGTTTGGAAGTTTGAATGTTTGGATCAAGAGGTGAATTCATAATGTTACCTTGAAAAGTTGTTTGATAGGTCTATGTACTTCTATGTTACTCTCTGACTTAATGTTCCATGCATCTCATGCTTTAGTTTTTCTTTTTGTTCAGTCTCTTTCTCGCATGAATAAGAAGGACCCATGGCTTTTTTGGTGGACGCTTTATCTCACAGTAAGTTATTGTGAGGAACATAAATTCATCATACATTCTATGATTATAATTTCAAGTGGTTTTCATCTGTAATTAGAGAGAATGGTTGCAACTGATGTCATAAGCATATCTTTTATGGAGTCACTAGTTGTCATATTCCCATAAATGACCTGCCATTCTCACAAGTTTTTTAGGTGGATTAGTAAGAACTTGGAAATTGGCAGTTGATAATTTAAAATGCAGTATAAGAACCATCATTATAGGATTAGACATGCATATGGCATGTACATGGGAATATGTTGAACAGACACACAAATACACAATTATAACTATAAATACATTCATGGATACATGTGTAGATATGTTCATGCATACATATATACATGCATGCATACATTCATATATATGTTATATATAAAAGCACCAATATTTTCTATCAAGAAATGATCAGAGCTCTTAGATCTTATTATTATCAATCTTGCCATCTAAAAAATAATTTAAGACATCTTTAAATTCCACCAACTATATAAATAGTCTCCTGGTTTACCTTGATGACTCTTCACATGCTCCAAGTCAAGGCTTGATTGGAATCCTTGATGGGTTCCCTTCTGCTCAACTCAACCAAGCCAGAACTCCACCGTATTCCATTAAACAGGGATACACTGCTTGTACTCTTTTTGAATGTTTGTAGTGGGGTGTTATCCCCTCCTCTTTCATCAGGAAAATGGTAAAAAGATTTTTGTTGGCTGCAAGACACTGTATGCCAGAGGATTTAGTTCAGATTGACTCCTTGGCAAAAGATCTGGCACTGAAAGGATGTTGTAGTCCTCGCAGGCTGGAGGATGGATGACCATGGACTTTACTATGGATAGATTTATGCGGACCAACTTGGGCACAACCATTAGGACCTTTGTGGGTAGAAGTCCTGAATTGAGTTTTAACCTTCAGGCAAATCTCATAAAATTGAACTTGAGTTTGTGGAACCTAAACAGACCCCTTTCAAGCAAATAAATACTGATAAAATGTTCATAAAATTTAAATAAGAGTTAGACTAACAACAACCCACCCACCAAAAAGGAAAAAATCTCTTTAAATGCAAATATGTATATGATGTTATAATGCAATACTATGTATTATGACATTTGGCATCGCTTGTGGAGCTTTAGTCTTGAGGCATCTTATTAACACCACTTCCTATTGTTTGTATAAGAAGCTTTCAGTGGGGATTACCTGCTTCCAAATCTTAGAGTCTCCACCTGGTATTGAGAGGCCTAGCCTGAAACACAAGCTATTTTTAACACTTCAAACATACCTAAACTGCACTAAAAAATAAACTGCAATCATAATAACAATATAAGTAACATAATCTTCATTATTGAAATATTGATGAATGTTCTTGGATCGTTTAAAGTCTGTTGATGTATTAAATTGCTTTGGGAGATCCACGTTCACAGCATTATCATAGGCGATCTTGTTAGAAAACTGAACAAAAACTATTGTCATGGTATGTAATGAAAAATTCAATAGTACTTTTTATTGTTGTTTTAAAATGAAATGAAGTGCAAGAATTTTCTATTTTTGGACAAGTCCTAGCATTCTTTATTCTTCCCTTTTTAGGACATTCTTTTACGTGCATTTGCACTTGTATTTTTTGCTAGCACATATATATATGCATTACATATATTATATACATGTATAAATACATACATATATGCATATAGTATATGCACAACATGTATCTACATGTGCAATTGTGCATATACACACATTATCATTTATCATTGATTTTGAATTGTTTTTAAGGAGTTAATGTGAAGCATGTAGTCAGACACTCTCTCTTGCTATGTGTTTGTGTGTGTGTGTATTCATTCATTGTTCGAGACATACTTCTATGCATGTGATATTAACTGCACATAACAAAGACGTATTGATATAAATGTCTGCTAATAGATACGTGCTTGTGTACATGATTTTGTTCATGTGAGATTACAGAAATTTTATTTAGAGAAATAGATGTGAAAGGAAGGCTTTAGCTTTTAACAAGTTATCTAGTGTCAATCTCCAAAGCAGCACATAATGCCCTCAGCCAGTGCAAAATCTNGACATCATCAATCGTGATCGGAGTGGAGCGATCGAATGCTCAAGACGATGTAAGAAAGTGATTTGGTGTCAATAATTAGATTAGTTGTTATCTTTTAAAACTAAATGATCTTTAAAGTGGATTTGTAGATTTGCTGCAACGAGCAAGGGAGTTCTTTATGGGAGGTAGAGGAGTGAAGCCAAGGATGCATTCGAGTTATTTGCAGGGAGCAACCAGGGTTAAAAATATTCTGAAAGCAGACTTGGGGCGAACCGGTACATGGTCAAGGGTATTTTAGTCATTCGGGTCCTAAGTCGGCATAAATCAAAAGTCGCGGAGGGACCGAGGCGGGAAGGGGCTAATTTAGCAACCTCCTCGGTTTCCTCATGAGACTGGAGACGAGCTCCAAGAGATCTCGGTGAGCAATTCGAAGCCCTTTCATCTCCTGACGATGAATCGAGTCCAGGTTATAACTCTACCGATCTCGCCAATTACTCCTCGCCAATTAGTGTATTCCATGCGCTGATTAGATCTCTAGGGTTTTGCCACCGCCAGTTTATTCCGACCATGTCGAATTTGTTAGCTCTGCTTTGGTTTTGGCGACGTGATTGAACCGGATCTGGAATTTTGATTTGATGACTGCAAAATATTTCTCCAAGATTTGGGCGGTAATCTGTTTCTTTATTACTGGATTTAGTATAGTAGAATGATCAGGGTCCGTTTCTTGTGGGATTACAACTTGTCGATAAAGATTCAGATATTCCATTCATCATGTAATCTTTCAGCGATAGATTTAGATTTTTGGAGTTTATAATGCCAAAATCTTCGAAGATTTCCATGCATTTCAGCAGTTCTTGGTTAGCAATTTATTGTTATATGAGCAGTGTACGATTTATGTTTGCAGCCTACAGGGGAAAAGTTTGCTAGCCCAAAGACTTGTTTTTTCCATGCTTTCTTCAAGGTTTGTTGTTTTGCCAGGAACGCCATCTATTTTCTTTTGTGATATCCTTTTTTTTTATAATATTTAATCCAGTTTCTAAATTGGCATCTTTTGTTGTTGATAGGCTGCAGCATTGGCGTTCTACGTACTCTCAGCTCTTTTCTTCGATAGTTTTGTGATCATTTTCGTGGTTACCGTTCTTCTGGCCGCTCTTGATTTTTGGGTTGTTAAGAATGTCAGTGGACGGATACTTGTTGGATTGAGATGGTGGAATGAAATAAATGAGCAAGGAGAGAGTGTTTGGAAGTTTGAATGTTTGGATCAAGAGGTGAATTCATAATGTTACCTTGAAAAGTTGTTTGATAGGTCTATGTACTTCTATGTTACTCTCTGACTTAATGTTCCATGCATCTCATGCTTTAGTTTTTCTTTTTGTTCAGTCTCTTTCTCGCATGAATAAGAAGGACCCATGGCTTTTTTGGTGGACGCTTTATCTCACAGTAAGTTATTGTGAGGAACATAAATTCATCATACATTCTATGATTATAATTTCAAGTGGTTTTCATCTGTAATTAGAGAGAATGGTTGCAACTGATGTCATAAGCATATCTTTTATGGAGTCACTAGTTGTCATATTCCCATAAATGACCTGCCATTCTCACAAGTTTTTTAGGTGGATTAGTAAGAACTTGGAAATTGGCAGTTGATAATTTAAAATGCAGTATAAGAACCATCATTATAGGATTAGACATGCATATGGCATGTACATGGGAATATGTTGAACAGACACACAAATACACAATTATAACTATAAATACATTCATGGATACATGTGTAGATATGTTCATGCATACATATATACATGCATGCATACATTCATATATATGTTATATATAAAAGCACCAATATTTTCTATCAAGAAATGATCAGAGCTCTTAGATCTTATATTATCAATCTTGCCATCTAAAAAATAATTTAAGACATCTTTAAATTCCACCAACTATATAAATAGTCTCCTGGTTTACCTTGATGACTCTTCACATGCTCCAAGTCAAGGCTTGATTGGAATCCTTGATGGGTTCCCTTCTGCTCAACTCAACCAAGCCAGAACTCCACCGTATTCCATTAAACAGGGATACACTGCTTGTACTCTTTTTGAATGTTTGTAGTGGGGTGTTATCCCCTCCTCTTTCATCAGGAAAATGGTAAAAAGATTTTTGTTGGCTGCAAGACACTGTATGCCAGAGGATTTAGTTCAGATTGACTCCTTGGCAAAAGATCTGGCACTGAAAGGATGTTGTAGTCCTCGCAGGCTGGAGGATGATGACCATGGACTTTACTATGGATAGATTTATGCGGACCAACTTGGGCACAACCATTAGGACCTTTGTGGGTAGAAGTCCTGAATTGAGTTTTAACCTTCAGGCAAATCTCATAAAATTGAACTTGAGTTTGTGGAACCTAAACAGACCCCTTTCAAGCAAATAAATACTGATAAAATGTTCATAAAATTTAAATAAGAGTTAGACTAACAACAACCCACCCACCAAAAAGGAAAAAATCTCTTTAAATGCAGAAATATGTATATGATGTTATAATGCAATACTATGTATTATGACATTTGGCATCGCTTGTGGAGCTTAGTCTTGAGGCATCTTATTAACACCACTTCCTATTGTTTGTATAAGAAGCTTTCAGTGGGGATTACCTGCTTCCAAATCTTAGAGTCTCCACCTGGTATTGAGAGGCCTAGCCTGAAACACAAGCTATTTTTAACACTTCAAACATACCTAAACTGCACTAAAAAATAAACTGCAATCATAATAACAATATAAGTAACATAATCTTCATTATTGAAATATTGATGAATGTTCTTGGATCGTTTAAAGTCTGTTGATGTATTAAATTGCTTTGGGAGATCCACGTTCACAGCATTATCATAGGCGATCTTGTTAGAAAACTGAACAAAAACTATTGTCATGGTATGTAATGAAAAATTCAATAGTACTTTTTATTGTTGTTTTAAAATGAAATGAAGTGCAAGAATTTTCTATTTTTGGACAAGTCCTAGCATTCTTTATTCTTCCCTTTTTAGGACATTCTTTTACGTGCATTTGCACTTGTATTTTTTGCTAGCACATATATATATGCATTACATATATTATATACATGTATAAATACATACATATATGCATATAGTATATGCACAACATGTATCTACATGTGCAATTGTGCATATACACACATTATCATTTATCATTGATTTTGAATTGTTTTAAGGAGTTAATGTGAAGCATGTAGTCAGACACTCTCTCTTGCTATGTGTTTGTGTGTGTGTGTATTCATTCATTGTTCGAGACATACTTCTATGCATGTGATATTAACTGCACATAACAAAGACGTATTGATATAAATGTCTGCTAATAGATACGTGCTTGTGTACATGATTTTGTTCATGTGAGATTACAGAAATTTTATTTAGAGAAATAGATGTGAAAGGAAGGCTTTAGCTTTTAACAAGTTATCTAGTGTCAATCTCCAAAGCAGCACATAATGCCCTCAGCCAGTGCAAAATCTATCATTTCCAATACAATCATACCTCTTGTCCTTCTCTCCTTGCACTTTGGTGCATGCTTGTGTGTATGAATGTTATGTTCATATCTGCAGTATCAAGGTACTCATTTATATGATCCTCAAGCTTAAAAAGAGAGAAAAGGGTTATATATGCTATTCGTCCAGCGAGTACTGCTGTAAATCTATTGTAGACCTGCTTGTACACCTCACATCACATGAATCTAATGTTGTATGAACTTTATCATCCAGTTGGTGTACATAGGCACCAAATGACCCTAGCAATTAGTAAGATTATTGACCCATCTTCCATATCATTGAAATCCTTTCTTCAGTTTCTAACCATACAACCAAGATATACTGTGCTATTGGAATTTATTGTTATCCTTAGGCAGAAGGGGGCACTTTTTATATGATTCTTTTCTCAATTCCCCTTCGGAATATTTCTTATAACAATCAATTGCTCGAGCATTAAAGAAGAAAACTGTCCTCTGACCAAAAGATTAGTGAGTGCTGGAGCACAGTCTGCATAATCTAGTCGAATATCTCTCTCTCTCTCTCTCTCTCTCTCTGTTCTGCTTTCTTGTTCTTCTTTTTTAATTCAAATTTGCCTATGAATGTTGGTTGTTTTATTGTATCGAGCCATTCATTCACATTATACATTTTAATGAACCTAGGAGACTTTGCTTGCTATTACTTAGGGTAGCAATTTCTCAGCTGGATGTGCTAGGTTTCTCAAGCAGGCCCAAAATAAAAGGGTATAACTGAGGGATTTTTATAATCGGGTCAGTTATGAATTTCCTATGGCTAATTCAGCTATAAACGGGTTGTTTTCGGATTCAGGCCCCTGGTGGATAGGTCCCCATGAATTGAATGAGTTTTCAAATCTTAGCTCTGTGCTCTTATGACAGTAGTTGCAGGGAGGTGGGCCATGGGCTAGTCAAGATCTGGTTCGGGGGACTAAAAGATCATACACTTTAGGCTCAAGAGAAAATCAAAACAAACAAACAAAAGAACAACTGCAAAACCTTGACCCCTAACGAGTGGGGTTGGTGCTTCAGAGAGGATCAAAATATTGATTAGAAATGAGGACCAGACAGCATGTTTAGGATTTACCATGTCATCTTCTCCAATTTAATTTCCTCTCACCTGTCTCAAACACTTTAATTGGATGCCTAACCATAGATCTCTTTTGTCCCCCATTCCATTTTCATTTTTTTTAGGTTTATGACTGAAAAGGATTTGCAGATTTGGTGGTTGCACGTATAATGTTGTGTGGGTTAATTCTTTCAAACATGATCTAAATGGACTGGATATGGGTCAAGAGCTATGTAATTCGGACTCACTCGATGCCATTCATACGTTACCAAAGGTTGCTTTTAGAGGTAAGGGAGACCCACCCTCAGTCAATCCACTCTACTCTTGCCTTGCCAAGTGCCGAATCAGTGATATGATAAGCTTTTTGACCTGAAATACTATTTCCTTTGTCCTCTAAGCTCTCTTCTTCCTTTCCTGACTGAGGTTTGAGTCCTTTTTCCTTTCTTTGTTTAGTAAGGATTTGCCAACCTGCTTGATGCTGCAGACTCAGCCATATGTAAGAGTTACTTGGAAAAGAGAAAGCTGTGTGTTTCTCCACAGTGTTTTTTTGCAGAAGTAAAGGAGGGAACGTGTCTGAATCTCAATTACTTGCTTCAATCTGATAGTCACAAAGGAAAGAGATATAATGCAACTACAAACACATAATTTTGCTTAGTTATGATATTCACCATTTTAAGTACCTGATTCTGAGAAGTTATATAGCACTCTTGAAACCACCAATCCAAATATGCTTACTTTTTCTTATTATGCGACATGCCTTATTATCTTTTTTTTCCCATAATCTCTTATATCAATCTAGGTAGGCATGCATTTCCCCACTTTTTTTTTTGTATTTTGTTTTACCTTCATTATCACCCATTCATCATTTTCCAACAACACTGCTGTAGCAATGAAAAGATGCACGCAGAATGCTTATGTTATAGGAAACTTACTTTATCATGACACTGTATGGTTAGTGACTTAGTTCTGAGAGAAGATACTTCTTATTGATGCAGGCTGTTGCATGGATTTTCCTTGGGATATTCTCATTTATAAAGTTTCAAGCAGATTATCTACTAGTTGTTGGAGTTTGTCTGAGCCTCAGCATTGCCAACATTGTTGGCTTCACGAGATGCCGTAAAGGTGATTGTTCAATCTAATGCTTTTCTTGACTCTTTTGCACTCTTTCACATTTGATGATTCAAACTTCTACGCTAGCCTGAGAACCTTTTTTCTCCTTTTTTTTTTTCGGGGGGGAGGTGGGGGACGGTTGCTTTACTGAAGCATAAAATTTGCATGTTGCATAGTCAACATTTAACATCATCAAGTGATTTAAAAGCTGGGCATACTCCACGGTCATAATTTGTATGATGTTAAGTTGTTACTTTCTTAGCTATGTTAGGTTATAATTTGATCTGTTAATGGTAGTGATAACATTTTGGACAAAGCAAAGTCTTATAGACCATCTCTTATCATAAAGGAATTCAGTTCTCCCACATTGTTGGAGGGTATATGAATAAGAGTCATTCTTCCACATTTATGTTTAAGAACTCTATGCTGATGAGATATTTAACATGGTTATTGGTTAAGTATATTCTAGGGTTCAAATGGATACAACTTTCTTGATGCCTTCCTCAAACTTTTTTACATTAGTCCAATGAATTTTTGGAAATATAGATCTCTTGTCCTCCACCATGAAGCTATTTTATTAATTTATTAAATGAAATTTATATAAATAATTTAGGATGCTTTACTAATTCTATTGAGAATAGAAATATGATGTATTAGCATAGGATTAAAATATTTGAGATAAAAGAGGTCATGGAAAAAGGATGAAGATAGGAAGAACAGTGGGAACCGGCAAATTGCTATTGAGGTTTGAAATGTTTAGGTGATATAAAAGTAAGTGAGCGATAAATTTATATAATAAGATCTTAAAATTAAAAAGATGTCTCAAGAATGAAAGAAGAGTATTATAGTATCGATTTATAAGAACAAAAATATTATTCAAAATTATTTTAACTATCCTGATATTAAACTCTTCAGTTATATTATGAAACCTTGGGAGAAGGTAATTGGGTATAGGTTGAGATATATTACAAAAATATCAAATATCGACCATAAACGCTATTTTTCTCTTTAGGAGGTTAATAAAGAAGCATAGAGAAATGTGATAGGATCTTTATATGGTTTTTATTAATTTAGAGAAAGCATATGATGGAGTTCGTAGAAAATCTTACTATGTGTGTTAGGAAAGAAAATAGTATTTATTAGATATATTAATGTAATAAAAGACATGTATGATGGAGTATTTACCAATGCAAAAACTACGGTAGATAATACCAGTGAATTTTTAATTATCATTTGTTTATATTAGGGATTTGCCCTTTATCCTTACCTTTTTTAGCATTAGTTATGAATGAGCTTACTATACATATTCAAGATGATATTTTATAGTGTATATTATTTGCAGATGATATAGTACTAGTAGATGAAATTAAGGTTGAGGTTAATCATGAGTTAGAATTTAGAAAAATGCATTAAAATCTAAAGATTTTAGATTAAGTTGGAAGAAAATAGAATATATAGAATACAATTATAGTACAATTAAAAATAAAGATTAATATAGAGTAAAAATTAAAGATCATGAAATTTCTTAAAATCATCATTTTTGATATTTATGATCGATCATTCATAAGGAAAAAAGATCGAAGGTAATGTTGTTCATATAATTAAAGAAGGTTAGATGAAATGAAAAAGTATAAGTAGAGTATTATGTGATCGTAAATAACTGCCAAATTTAAAGGGATAATTTTATTGGGTAGCTATAAGATCAGCTATATTTTATGGTACATAATGTTAGGTAGTTAGAAAATTATATGTATGCAAGATGAATGGGGTTGAAATTAGAATGTTAAGATGGATATAATAATATAAGAAAAGATAGAATAAAAATAAAATTGTTTGTAAAAAAGTAGAGGTAGCACTAACTGAAAACAAATTGAGGAAAAGATGATTTGGATGGTTTGCATATGTGTAACATAGACTTAGGGATGCACTAGTGCGATAGAGTGATTTGATTCATGTAAAAGAAAAAAGGTAGAGATAGGCAAAAAATTATATGAGAGGGAGTGATAATGAAAGAATTGAAATCTTTGCATCTCACTAAAAATATGACTCAAAAATGAGCAAAATGGAGAAAAGGATTCATGTAGCTAACTCCTATTAGTTTTGAGATTCAAGCTTTGTTGTTGTTGTTGTAGTACTCCACCATGATCGTCTCTAGTAATGTCTAATATCAATCAGACAGATGCGTGGTAACATGAGAATAAGAAATAAATTTTTCATAAAAGATGGAGGTAGTATCAATTGAGAACAAATTGAGATAAGGATGGCTTATGTGATTTGGACATGTGCAATATATACCTAAAGATGCAATGATGTGAATGAGTAATTTAATACATATAAAAGGGAAAAAGGAAAAGGTGGATTGAAATTTTCATGGAAGGAGGTGATAAAAAAAATTTAAATCTTTACATTTAAAGAAAATATGACTCAAAATCAAGCAAAATAGAGAAAGAATTGTTGTTATTGTAATGTTCATTCTCAACAAGTATTCAGTTTCAAACATTGAAATGACATTTCTGTTATGATGACACATGAAAATGAACCACTTTTATTGAAGATTTTTTGATTTTCACTAGTGGTGAGCTTTCATGTGAATAGTTGTTACCATATATGGTGTTAGCTAAAACAGATTGGGAATGTTTAGGTTCTGATTTTATTTGAGATGGTTCAGATACATGCGGTCGTTAAATTTGGAGTTCTTATGTTGAATAGGTTTGGTTTTCTTGGTCAACTGTAGACAAAGTAGGGTGCTGGTTGAGTGTTCAGGCAATCACTAGGCCTGTTATGAATAGTTTGTCTGAATTTGATCATTGTGGTCCCTTGAAATGTAGATTGGAGGGTTGTTCCACTTTCTAGGTATCATGAGGTAAATCAAATCGTCATACTGTAGTGTCAATAATAGGTTCAAGCTAGTGAAACGATGTGTGCAGGGCACCGCGTAAGATAACCAAGTTAGAAGCACTTCGTATACAGGGATGCCCATGCTGGACACTGTGATGTCCAGATCTAAATTTGGCAGATCAATCCAGTGTAGCACTTTCTTCAGTTAAATCAGACAATAGCTTATTGCCGTTCAAGTTGGGCTGCTGTCTGCTGCAACTTGAAGGAACGATAACAATACTTCCTAGATGATGCATAGGATTTTTGTGGGTGTAATGCGTCTCTTATTTTCAAATTTTGATTAGAAATTGCACCATTTGTTTTCTATGCAGCAAGAGCCTTCCCTATAACTGATATTAAATTTTCCCTGTGCGCTACAGATGCCAAGAAACAGATCCAACAATTCACCTCTCAAACAATTGCATTACGTTTTAGTTCAACAATACAATCAGCTTTCAGCGTTGTGTGAAATCACATGGCAGTAAGAGAGGGCACAATGTAAAATCATCATATTTAGAAAAAAAATCTTGTATTTTGTTTACTTGGCAGGTAGTTTTTTGGTTCATGATGTCTTCGGATTCTGTGGTATACCAGCATGGTGCACATAAGTTAAATGTAGAGGACCTTTCAATCCACTAGTGCTTTGTATGCACGATGCTGAGCTTTCAGGTCTGTTCACTGCGTTCAATATCCTTGAGTACAAAAAAGGGTTGCAAATTACCATGCTATCTTAATTTCCCTATTGAAAGTTTGTGAAACCGATGCTCTTGGAGGTGGTTTATTCCTAGCCTGGTTTAGCATCAGCCATTGTAAACCGCCGTCTTCCTTCAAGTGATCTTTTGTTATTGAAATTTTAATTAATTTCACTACCTGAAACTATCGGCTCAAGTAGAGCCAGCACTCTATTATATATTTAATAATGGCGATGTGACTTTTGGACTATTTTAGTGTAATAATTTATGTTTCATTTCCTGAATGTTCCCATGTTAAGTGCACAGTTCTGTATTCATAGTCTCCGAGGTCTGCATTAATAAACGGCGACTTTGAACCGGATGGTTGCAAAACAAGATTGTGCACCAGGTGCGCATTACCTTGAACTAAATATGTATCTTAACAAGAATACATGTGGAATCCTAAGATGTGCGTGGATCATTACTGAAAGTATATCAAATATTAATGCAATTGTGCATCGACTGTACTTATTAATGTTTCTATCACTAAATAACAAAGACATGTAGGAAAGACCGTGCAGCAAGTCCTACATGGATTGCATCATCCCTTTTTATTGGTCCATAGGCGTACGACATTTATTAAAAAATATTAAGACATCTTTATGACATCTCGAGAAAAAAATTTACAACATTTCAGTTTTAAACTTATGACATTCGTTCATAAAGCAAAAAAATTTATGACACCTAGTTGTAAACTAACGATATCGTAGCTATAGAATTACAACACTCATTTAGAAAATGTGTCTACACAAATTTCAGAAAAAAAAGGTTAACGAATATTAATGCACATCACATCAAAATTTAAGATGGCATTTTGGTTTTAAACTTATGACATTATAGTTTTAAACTTACTACACCCGTTTAGAAAGCCAAAAAAAAATTACGACATTCTAGTTTTAAACTTACAATACCCTAGTTTTAAACTTACGATACCTGTTCTGAAAACGTGTCTATACACAAATTTCAAAAAAAAAAAGCTGAACAGGTAAGACAACTTTTTTTTTAAATTGGTGTACAACCTTTTCTGAATGAGTGTCTTAAGTTTAAAACTAGGATGTTGTAAGTTTAAAACTAGGATGTTGTATTTTTTTTTGCTTTCTGAATGGATGTCTTAATTTTATAATCGTAAGTTTAAAATTGAGGTGTCATAATTTTTTTTTACTTTCTGAACGGGTGTCTTAACTTTATACTACGATATCGTAAGTTTAAAACTCGGGTATCGTAATTTTTTCTTCGGGATATCGTAAAGGTGTCTTAATATTTTTTAATGAGTATCGATCAATAAGAAAGGATGGTGCAGCCTATGTAGAATTTACTGCATTAGCGGCAATGTACAAAGACTTTTCCAAGATGTGTATGTATATCAGGATGATCTATGTGGCTTCCGTACATTTTATGCATGCATGTCATGAGTTCAAAGAAACAAACATGAATGGGGCAATAGCCAAACAAATGAAGTGGAACCAAATTACTAGAAACATAACAACACATTATTGACAGTATAAAACTGTTTGATTCGCCTTGATAATATTATTCAGATTCTTAGAAATATATATATATATTTGGTTATGAATATTTTTTTAATTTTTAAATGGCTGCCCTTTTTTTCATTACAATAAGAAATGTTCTAGCAAAAAATGAAGAATGTTTCTAAAATCATTTTAAAATATTTATTTAAATATTAAATAATATTTATAATCTAGGTAATATTATTTAAATATAATATTTATATTTATAAATAAATAATAATATTTAAAAATATTAAATATAAAAATATAATATTAAATATTTAAATATAACGAAGTATGGATTAAATGTATAATTAGATTAAATGTTATTAAATATTTATATGAAACTTAAAATCTATGATAATCTTAAATTATCATAAATTAAATATTATGGTTTAGGTTATGATTTTTAGTTACTAAATATGAGAATGCATACGATAATCTCAGATTACTATTAACCAAGCACCGCTGTTGGCTGCAACAGATGAGTTGGACGAAGGCGAAACGCATTGCAAGGAAATTATGGAGTGCACCCACCGTCAGCCCAACAAAGTGAATCGTGTGAGCTCGGACTGAAGCCTAACATTTTAACCTGACCTGGTGCCCTTCTATCCCAAATACCAAGGCCGGCAAGATGTTGCAATGCACCTCTTTTACCACAGATTCCGGGTATTCTGAATTTCTGATCCTTTCCATCTCCTATCTCCTCCTCGTCTCGTTTTTTGCTACAATTTCTCCATCTCTTTTCTGTTCTCTCTCTCAATTCGGAAGTTTTAATCGTTGGGTTAATGCCGCCGCGAAAGCAAGCAGGGAGGTGATGCTAGAGAAGCAGATGACGGGGCACAGGATGGATCGCTCCATCTGCGCTTCGTTCTGGGACTACCCCTCTCCCATGGCAGCGGTAATCCAACCTCCTTTTTATACCAAGCTTCTTTAGAATTAATCTTCTGCGATTTCTGGATCTTGCCTGCTGATGTGACGTCACGTATGCGATAACGGTCAGGACCAAGCGAAACGGCCGCTCCATCTTTCGCTTCGAAGCAGCTTTTCTCTAAAGTGGCCCTGCTCCCACGGCGGCCTTCCTTCTGAGTAGTTTTTTAAACTGGTGCCAAAAATGACACCGGTTTTAAAACAAAGGAGTGGGAACAAAAAAATTTTATCAATAGTGTTAAAGTAGAAAATGCCTACTTTCACGTCATCATCTTTTGGCTCGTTCCCATCAGCAGAGCTACTAACGAGACGACTAAAAATCATCACTTAAAGTGACGATTTCATATGGATTGAAATCACCATTTAAAGTGGCGATTTCAAGTCCAAGTGAAATCGCTACTTCAAGTGGCGATTTCAGTTCAGTTGAAATCGCCACTTTAAGTGGCGATTTTTACACCGTTTACCCACTCGTAGCCTCTCAATCCTAATCCTCTATTGTCTATTATCTTGTTATATCTATTATCAAGATAATAGGTATAACAAGATAATTCTGATTGTTATATCTATTATCTTGATATAGATAATAGGTATAACAAGATAATCTAATTAACAAGATAATAGATATAACAAGATAATTTTGATTAACAAGATAATAGATATAACAAGATAATTCTGATTGATACTGAATCATTAACCACTATCTAACCTCTCTTTTGATTTGCTAGAAGATTATGCGAAGGGAGGGATTCGTAGCGTTTAAGTCCCTATAGGAAAGTAAGTCCGAAGAAAGTCATCATTAAGAGTGGCGATTTCGGGATAGAAATCGTCACTTTAAGTGGCGGTTTCAACTCAAATGAAATCGCCATTTGGAGTGGCGATTTCAATTTAATAAAATCGCCACTCCAAGTGGCGATTTCATTAGGCGATTTCAATTTAATGAAATCGCCACTTCAAGTGGCGATTTCAACTCTAATAAAATCGCCAATGAAATCGCCACTCCAAGTGGCAATTTCTACTCCAGTCTTGCTGACGGGGCCGAGCCGAGGAATGATGACGTGGAAGTAGAAAACGCTATTTGAAATGACGTTTTCTACTTTAACACCATTTTGATAAAATCTTTTGTTCTCATCCCTTTGTTTTAAAACCGGTGCCAAAAGGCACCGGTTTAAAAAACTACTCGCCTTCCTTCTCTATGTGGCCCCCTTCAGCCCTCCTTCTTCAAGACGGCCTTCTTTCGGCTTTCCTTCTTCAAGGTGGCCCCTTACGGCTTCTCTTCTTTAAAGCGTTTCCGTCCCGAGGCAGCGCCCCATCTCAAGACGGTTTTCGCTCTGGAACCGACCTCGACGCTAACTACAACATCAGTCTCCATATCAACTTTCAAATGAGTCGTGATGCCTATGTGGTCCTTACGTAGACCATGCCGATCAACCATCCGCATGTTTGGCATGACCAAGTTCACCAATCATCTGGCCCGCATGTCTGATAAGACTAGATCCACCAATCATCTGGCCCACGTACCGATAAGACTAGGCCCACCAATCATCTGGCCCGCGTGTCTAACAAGATCATACCCATCAACTGTCTTTGAGCTGCGCGCCTCACAGGATTAGGCCCACCAATCGTCTTCGAGCTCACGTAATCTCTATGAGTTTAGTAAACATTCTCTTCCACAGAACTTCACGTGGTTGTCCCACTGGATGGGGACCAAGGGTCCATAAAAGGGTAAGAGGGATCCTTAGCAAGGTATGTACAGTTATCACTTAGAGAACATTTTCGTCTCTGGGCCTTTCATTCGAGCTTCTTCAAGCTTATGGACGTAAATCCAGTCGCTAGCTTGCCTGTTGGAGGGTCCCGTCGGAACTTTTGGTCCCGAAACTTCTTGCAGGTCCCTCGTGACGGAGAGAGCTTCATCCTCAACCTCACGGAGCCCTCTAACGATCGTTATCGATGACCGAGCGTCAACAGATTAGCGCGCTAAGTAGAGGGGAGAGCAGAGCCCTGTCACATTAAGCTACAAGCCTTCACTCCCTCTATGACAATAATGATGTTAACATGTGCTCGGGAGGCCTCCCTTAGTCATGCTGAGAGGCATCTCCAACTGACGGAACAGCAAAAAGCTAAACCTTCCGCTGCTAACCCTTCAGCTACTCCCGCACCACCAGTTGCGGCCATCCAAGCTGAGCAACTGGCCGCACTCACTCGGCAAGTCCAGGCCTTGACTGTGATGGTTCACAGACTACAAGAGCAACAGTCTGCAGCCACCCAACACCAGCCTAGGCCTTCTATACCGTCTGCGGCAGATGCACCAATCAGCCAGCAATCCACTCAGGGAAGACCTTCTCGCGAGGGCTCGCCACCGTCGTGCCTTACCCATAAGACACCGCCGGGAGACCCTCAAGAGATCACAGTCCCCCGTCTGTAGCCCGAGTGACTCTTCCCCAGGGTGACGGCGTGAGAAAGAGCCCAAGCAGAGGTACCACCACCCGCGCTCTTCTCCTCCTTCATCTTTCGAGTCGTCAAAGAACATACCAACCATCAGCCACCAAGCAAAGAAGCGTTTGGACGAATACCACCGGCGGTTAGAGGAGCTCAGCAGGAAGATCAATAACCAGCTGGAGGTAGATTACGACACCCGTCCTCCTTTCACTCGCTGAATCCTGGAGGAGCCTGTTCCCTCCAGGTTTCGTCTTTCTCAGTTGGATTCGTATGATGGCACAACGGATCCACTCGATCATCTCGAGAGTTACAAGGCTCTCATACAAGTTTAAGAGGCGACTGACGCCCTCTTATGCAAGGCTTTCTCAGCCACCCTGCGGAAGGCCGCTCGCGTCTGGCACTTTCGTCTGTCCCAATACAGTATAGATTTCTTCCGACAGTTGGAGAGAACCTTTTTGGCTCATTTCGATGCCTGTCGGAGGATTCCTTGAGTGGCGGGCAGCCTTTTCTTCGTTCGACAGAAAGAAGAAAAAGCTCTCAGAGACTTCGTGGCCCGTTTCAAAATGGTTGCCTTCAAAATCTACCACCTGGATGATACGGTGGCAACTCTGGCGTTAAAACGGAGACTTTGCCCTTTCCGTTTTACTTTCTTCCTCGACAAGAAGCCCTTCAGCTCCTATGCCGAGCTCCTGCTTCGCGCGCAAAAGTACATTCGCATTGACAAAGCCAACTCCACCCGCAGGGAGACCGAGGGAGGGTTCAGCAGGAGGTTAGCCCGCACATAGTCAAGCAGACCCTCTCGTCCTAAAATGCCCGAGCCACCATGCTGATCGGATAATCGATGCCGGAGTCTCACCCCAGGGAAGATGAACTCACCCTTCTCCTCTCTCCTTGCTCTCACATTACCATGGAGATCGAGGGTGAACCATACTTCCAGTGCCCTCCCCCATGAAGAAGGAAGCTTCCTGCAACAATAGCCGTTATTGCCGTTTCCACTGGGACTAAGGCCATGACACTGAAAATTGCTACAGTCTGAAGCGCGCCATTGAGGAACCATCCAAAGGGCTACTTCGGAAAATTTGTCCAGAAGGGACCCCCAACTGTTCCGGCGCTGATGGGGCCTCCATCTGCCCAGGCCAACGTCGATAACACCCCAACGGAGAAGATGGTGGGAATGGTTTCTTGAGGGGTTGGCTCCACATCCAAAAGGCTAAGGGAAGACGAAGGGTTAGAAGATGTAATCCCCTTTCCTAAAGAAGAGTTAGCTGGGTAGATAATGTAAACAATGATAGCGTCGTCATTTCAATGACGATTGTCAAGTATCCTGTAAAATGAATCTTAGTTGACAGTGGAAGCTCGGCTGACATCATTACTTATGACGCTTTTGTTCGGATGAATTTGCCTCTCAGCTTCCTTTAACCAGTGATGGCGCCCTTGGTCGGTTTCACAGGAGACTCGGTAGGGGTGAAAGGTGAGATCACCCTTCCAGTTACGATTGGAACACCGCCGTGTCAAAGCACGATCTTCATAAAGTTTCTAGTCGTCCGAGTGCCCTTGGCATACAACGCCATCCTTGGCCGATCTGGCTTGAATCTCCTTGACGCGATCATCTCCATCAAGCGACTGCTCATTAGATTCCCAATCAGTAACGGGATCGGCGAGATGCGAGGGGAGATAAGCCCGGTCCTGCCATGCTATCACATGGCTCAAGCCCTCAAGAGGCGGCGGTCACACCGGCCCTAAAGGCACCTGATCCCAAGGAGTCTGGCAAGGAAGGAGAGCCGATTGAGCAGTTGCTGACTTTTCCACTGGAAGACGATCCGATAAGGACGGTGCGGGTCGATAAACTTCTTCCTGCGAAGGATAGGGATCGCCTCCTGGCCTTCTTGCGGCCAACTCGGACATCTTCGCCTGATCGGCGTCGGATATGCCTAGCATACCATCGGAGGTGATCACCCATAGGCTTAATATCGACCCAAAGCATCGCCTGATTCACTAGAGAAAGAGGAGTTTCACTCCTTAAAGATAGAGAGCCATTGACGAAGAAGTCAGCAAGTTGCTCGCTGCCGGCCACATCCAGAAAGCACACTACTTGGATTGGTTGGCCAACGTGGTGATGATCCGTAAGGCGAATAGGAGTTGGACGATTTGCATTGACTTCACCGACCTTAATAAGGCATGTCCGAAGGACAGCTTCCTACGGCCTCGGATTGACCAATTGGTGGATTCCACGTCCGGTCATGAACTTCTCAGCTTTATGGATGCCTTCTTCGGATACAATCAAATAAGGATGGACCTGGATGATGAAGAACATACTTCCTTCGTGACTGAGAAAGACATCTACTGCTACAAGGTAATGCCCTTTGGCTTGAAAAATGTAGGGGCCATCTATCAGAGACTGATGAATAAGGTCTTCAAAGATCAAATCGGACGAAACATGGAGGTGTACAAAGACAATATGCTGACGAAGAGTGTTTGCGCCTTCAATCACGTTTTCGATCTGAAGGAGACCTTCAACAATCTTCGTGCTACCAAGTGAAGCTGAACCCGCAAAAGTGCGCCTTTGGGGTCACAGCGGGGAAGTTTTTAGGCTTCATGGTGACACAGGGATTGAGGTGAGCCCAAAGAAGATCAATGCCATCTTGGACATGAGGCCGCTGGCTAGCAAGAAAGAAGTACAGCGGTTCATCGGGAGGATGGTGGCTCTGAGCCGTTTCCTCTGTAAGTCAGCCTAAAGATGTCTGCCCTTCTTCAAAGCCTTGCGCAAGGTGAACGGTTTCGAGTGGACAGAAGATTGCCAAAGAGCCTTTGAAAGACTGAAGGAGTTCCTGTCTACCCCGTCGCTGCTGTCGAAGCCAAAGGATGGGGAGAGCCTTTTTCTCTACCTCGCCGCCTTCCTGGAGGTTGTCAGCTCTGTCTTAGTGCGCCTCAATGCCGACGGAACTCAGAAGCCCGTCTACTATGTGAGCAAAATACTCCATGATGCCAAGGTCAGGTATTCCAAAACAAAGAAAATCATTTTTGCTCTAATTATCTCTGCCCAGCGTCTTAGGCCATATTTTCAAGCTCACCCAATTGTGGTGCTTACGGACCAACCCCTTAAGACTATTCTAGCTCGTCTTAACACCTCGGGCCGGCTGGCCAAATGGGCAATCAAGTTGGGAGAGTTCGACCTCTCATTCCAATCAAGGCCGGCTTTGAAGTCCCAAGTCTTGGCCGACTTCTTAGTCGAGTATAATTGGACCGAGGAGCAGGCAGAAGAACCCCCAATGATGCAATCAGACGCCGAGCTCAAGGACATGGGGAAACTTGGATCCTTCACGTGGACGGCGCCTCAAACTCCCAAGGAAGTGGGGCCGATCTCATCCTTGTGGGCCCGAAGGGCGAGAGGGTGGAATATGCCCTCCGGCTCCTCTTCAAAGCCACAAACAACTAGGCCGAGTACGAAGCCATGCTGGCCGGGTAAGACTTGCTCAGGAACTTGGGGTGAAGCGTCTCAGAGCCTTCACTGACTCTCAACTTGTCTCCAAACAAATCAATGGGGAATACGAGGCACGGGATCCCGTCATGTCCCAATACTTGGAGAAGGTCCGACTTCCGATCTCCTCACTGACATATTTCAGCATTAGTTACATTCCCCGGAGTGAGAACGCTAAAGCCGATGCCCTTTTCCATATCGTCACCTTGGCGGACAACATTCTTGGAAGCATCTGCATCGAACATTTGGAGAGATCTAGCATCGATGATAAGGAAGAAGTCCTTTCGGTCACACAGGAGCCAACATGGATGGATGCCTACATCCGTTACCTTACTGACGGTACTCTTCCTGCCAATCGCAAAGAAGCCAGACTGCTCAAGTGGAGAGCCTCCAAGTTCACGTTGCTGGACAGATGACTATATAAAAGGTCTTTCTCCTACCTCCTTCTTAAGTGTGTCAGTCCTGCAGATGCCGATTACATCCTCAGAGAGATATATGAAGGCATATGCGGAGACCACCGGAGGGCAGATCGCTAGCACAGAAAGCTCTCCGCTAAGGATATTACTGGCTTACCATAAGGAAGGATGCCGCCGAGCTAGTCCGAAAGTGCGACGGCTGCTAACGACACGCACACATCCAACGACAACCGGCTTCTTCACTGAGTCCGCTCTCAGCCCCATGGCCCTTCCCTCAGTGGAGAATGGACATCCTTGGGCCGTTTCCTCCTACTTCGGGCTAGCAAAAGTTTCTACTCGTCGCCATCGACTACTTCACCAAATGGGTTGAAGTTGAGGTTTTGGCCAAGATTATCGAGAGCAAGGTCAAATCCTTATTCTGAAAGTCCATCATATGCCGATTCGGGTTGCCCCATACCATCATCACCGACAACGATCGGCAGTTCGACAATGCTACCTTCAAGACATTCTGTGCCAAGCTGAGCATCTACCATCGGTTTACCTCCGTCGATCATCCGCAGACTAATGGAGAAGCCGAGGTCACAAATCGAACCATTCTCTGAGGGTTTAGAACCCGGCTGGATGGAGGAACTCCTAAGCGTATTGTGGGCATATCACACGACCCCAAGGCCCCGACTGGAGAGACTCCCTTCAGCCTTGTCTTCGGATCCGAAGCGATCATCCCCATCGAGATCGGCCTTCCAAGCCTTCAAGTGGAGTCATACAACGAAAAGGATAATCCTGCCCAACTGAGAGTCAACCTCGACCTTATTGACGAGGCGCGCGACCGGGCATGGCTCATAATGGCCACATTCTGCCAACGAGCAACCAAGTATTACAACGCTTGGGTCCGTCCTAAGACGTTTCGTCCTGAAGATCTAATCCTCAGAAAGGCCAAGGTGTTCAAATCAACGGAGAGGGGCAAATTATTCCCAAACTGGAAGGAGCCTTATCGGGTCACCGAAGTACTTCACAGAGGAGCGTACCGGATTGAAGGACTCGACAGATGGCCCATCCTCTGTACTTGGAATGCGGATAATCTCCGTTAATATTATCATTGATGTACCCTCTCACCTAAGGATAATAAAAGGAATTCCAAATGTTACATCTGACTTATCTCCAAAGTTGAGGACTTATCGGTTCAAAAGGAGCTGGGCGGTCTTGCGACTAGCGGGTCACCACTCGGGCCAGCATGGAGGTGCCTTCCGAGGCGATTCAAGACCTCGACAGTTTCAACGACGTCTGAGTCGCCCCTTGGGCCAGCGCACGAAACCCGAGATGGTTCAAAAGGAGCTCGATGGTCTCGTGACTAACGGGTCATCACTCGGACTAGTATGGAGATGCCCCTAAGGCGGTTTAAGATCCCGACAGTTTCGATCCCGTTCGAATTACCTCTCGGGCAGGCATACGAAACCCCGAGGCGGTTCAAAAGGAGCTCGATGATCTCGCGACTAGCAGGTCACCACTCGGGCCGGCATAAAGGTGCCTTCTAAGGCGGTTCAAGACCTCGACAGTTCCAACGACGTTCGAGTCGCCCCTTGAGCCAGCGCACGAAACCTTCGAGATAGTTCAAAAGGAGCTTGACGGCCTCGTGACTAACAAGTCACCACTCGAACCATCATGGAGACGCCCCGAGGCGGTTCAGGATCCCGACAGTTTTGATCCTGTTTGAGTCACCCCTCGGGCTGGCACACAAAACCCCCAAGGTGGTTCAAAAGAAGCTCGGCGGTCTCACGACTAGCGGGTCACCACTCGAACCGGCATGGAGACGTCCTCGAGGCGGTTCAAGACCCCGACAATTCCGATTCCATTCGAGTCGCCCCTCGAGCTGGCACATGAAACCCTTGAGCGGTTCAAAAGGAGCTCGGTGGTCTCGCGACAAGCGGATCACCACTCGGGCCGGCATGGAGGTGCTCTCCGAGGCGGTTCAAGACCCCGACAGTTTCGACGACGTCCGAGTCGCCCCTTGGGCCGGCGCGCGAAACTCCCGAGAAGGTTCAAAAGGAGCTCGGCGGCCTCGCGACTAACGGGTCACCATTGGGACCGGCATGGAGATGCCTTCGAGGCGGCTCAAGACCCCAACAGCTACGATCCTGTTCGAATCGCCCTCAGGCTGCACACGAAAATTCCGAGGCGATTCAAAAGGAGTTCGACGGTCTTGTGACTAGCGGGTCATCACTCGGCCAGCATGGAAGTGCCTCCCGAGGTGGTTCAAGACCTCGATAGTTTCGACGACGTCCGAGTCACCCCTCGGGCCAGTGCATGAAACCTCCGAGGCGATTCAAAAGAAGCTTGGCGGTCTCGCGACTGATGGGTCACTACTCGGGCCAGCATGGAGATGCCTCCCGAGACAGTTCAAGACCCCGACAGTTCCGACGACATCCGAGTTGCCCCTCGGGCCGGCATGCGAAACCCTCGATGTGGTATTGGAGAACTCCCAAGCTTACCTAAGCACTCTGCAGCTGATGTTGGCACCCTGCAGTCGCTTCAACGAACGCCTAAGGGACATAAGACTTAGTCAACGCCGCAAGTTCATGCAAATCCCGGTCAGACTGTCGGAAGGACTGCAGACACTTGCTGCCGAGCCTAAGGATCAGGATCGGTACACCATTACAGAAGAATGAAGCCACTACAAAAGCTAAGTAGAGTAATATACTTGGTCAAAATTCTCCTTTTCATTAATGTTCAAATGAAGTACGAAAAGCTGATTCAAGTTCAATTACAATTGAAAAAGAGAAAAAGAGAAAAAAAAGCAGGTAAGGCCTAAAGATCCATGGCTCGGCGGGTCCTGGTTCGCTGCCGGCATCTGACGCCTCTTTGTCTGGGTTTTCGGGTCTGATGCCATCGAGGTCGTCGAGCCCAAAGATCCGAGCGACCTCCTTGCAGTGCTCGAAGTCCTGAAAGTAGGAGTCGAAACCTAGCTCTTCCACCTTCCGTTCGAATGCCGAAGAACATTTGAACTGTTTGACGGCATTCTGAGCTCGGGTCTCGACATCCTGAGCCCGGGCCTCAGCGTTAGCCCTTCTCTCTTTGGCCTCCCAAGCGTCCGACTCTGCCAGGGTGGCCCTCTCCTCGGTGGCATGGGCGTCGGCCTCTGCCATCTCGGCCCGTTCTTCGGTATCGTTCAGCCTCTGGGTTAGCTCTTCCACCTTCCCTTCGACCGGCACCAGCCTCGCCATGGCCTCCGCCAACTCAGCCTCGGTAGCCGCCTTCCCTTCAGCCTCTCTGGACCGGGCCTCCCAATCGTTACAAGCGGCCTCGACCGCAAGAAACTTGCTGGCCATCTCTGTCTTCCGGGCCTTTGCCTCGGCCAAATCCTTGGCCATCTCATCATGCCGGGCTCAGCAGGCGGCCAATCGCTCCCGGGTGTGCGCGGTCGCACCAGCGGTCTGGATCATGGCGTCCCAAAGGGTGAGGATCCCATTGGCCGTATGCGAAAGTTAAGGAGTCAGTCAAAACTCAATTCAGATTAACATGAAAAAGAGCAGCTTGAAGAAAAATTATGTGGGATACCGACATGTACGTTGTGTCGAGGATGCCAGCGATGGGTACGAGGCGAAGATGTTCCCGAAACCTTGGCAGATGGACCCTCTCCAACAGGCGCTCTGCCAATTGCCCGCTGTCCATGGCCGAGAACTTCGGCAGCCATCGTGGCTCCTCGGCACTGGACCCCTGACTGGGCGACGATAGTGGGGTTGTCGGCTCTGCCCCACTTTCGTCCGTCGACATCTCTTCATCTCCAGCCCCTAGGGCGATCCCTCCCGCCTCCGGCTCGGGAGGGTCGGGTGTTCGCCCTCGGCCCCCAAGTTAGCCACCTCTGCTAGCTCGGTGGGAACAGGAGGTTCGTCCTTGGCCTCTAGGTCGACCACCTCCGCCGGCTCGGCGGAGGCCGGAGGTCCATCCCCGGCCTCTTCCGCCTGGGCCGGCTGGCTCCTTTCTGGACCCGCCTTGGTCGTGGCGGGGACATCTCTCACCGACGCCTCGGTCGGGATGCTCTTCCTCGGCTCCTCCATGGGAGCGGTCTCCATGGTAGCCGCGAAAGCCTGGGCCGGCTTGCCTTGGGCCTTCCACCGAGACTTCTTGGCCAGCCTCACCACCTCGCCGGCTTCTTCCCTCCTTCGAGCTGCCGCCTTCAGCCGCTCAGCCAGCAACTTCATCGCTGCACAAGGAACTGAAAGTTAAAAAAAAAAAACTAGACAAAGAGGATGAGGAGGGCGAAATCTCGTGCTCACCAACCTCCGGTGCCAAACCAGCCTCATAAAGGTTGGCCTCAGCCAACAACTCCTTACAGGGGGGATTTCGAAGGACGTTAAGCGGTCAAAGAGCTCTCGATCCCTCTCATCCACGGTGGAGTTTTTATTGGGGCTGACGTTGGGATTCCTCCAACTTATCCTCACTTCATCCATGTGGGCGAAAAAAAATGGGATTTCCATCCCTTGACTTTGGAGGGAAGGTTAAGTGGCAGGGTCTTTCGAGGCCTAGAGGTAAAAATCCACCATCTGTCTTCATTGTGGTGGCGGAGTTTATAGAAGGTTCGGAACAAGGAAATCCTAGCGTCCGAGCCATGGAAGTAATAGAGGATAACAAAGGCGCAGATGATCCGAACCGAGTTCGAAGTTAACTGCACCGGAACAAGCTCGTACCTATTTAGTAGGTTGAGGATAAATGGGTGAAGAGGGAGGCGGAGCCCACACTTGAAGAACTCCTCGTACAAAGCTACCCCATCGGACTAGTTAGAGGTCACCCTGTCCTCGGGTCCAAGAGCAGACAGGCGAATAGTGCTGGAAATCCGATACCTAACCCTAAGGTCCTCTACCTCCTCACGGGTCATGGTGGAGGTCGTCCCCTCCGGCCCTGCCGAATCAGAGGTGGCAATCGGAGGGGGGGTCGGATGGACTAGGGGTAGTGGAGCTACCTTAGGTGGAGCTACCCTAGGCGGAGATACTCTAGGTGGTGGTCGAACGGCAATCGATGGACGGTCGTGGATGGTGACACCACCGGCCGGCCGACATCGACGCCGTATCAAAGGAACCTCCTCCTTCGAGGAGGGGGGGACTCACTGCAGGCCTGTTGCCCTCCCGAACGGCACAGCGATCCAGGAAGAAGAAAAGGCAAAAGAAGAAGACAAAGGAAGAAGAAGACAAGAGGAGACTGACCTGGTGACAAGGAGGAAAACAGAAGGTTCGGGACTCTGAAGGTTCGGGACTTAGAAGGAGAAAACGCCAAAAGGAATGATGAAGGTGTGAGAAGCGCAAAGGGGCGAGCGAGGCGATTTTATACAAGATTTTTGAATCACCCCGCCCGATGCGGTGCCATGCGGCCATCGACGATTGAAGATACCCTCCAGCTGTCAAAAATTTCTCCTTTGCCCAATATATGGCGCCTCGATTCTGCACAGGGAGCAGGATCCGCGGCCAATGATAGGACGACAAGAGTAGTGGTTTAATGATAGCGCTCGACTTTTCTGCCTCTTGAGAGATATTTTCTCGACACACCCAAAATCGGCGTTACTTTTCGTCCTCCTCTTTAAGGATGGACTTCAAAGAAACCTCGCCTTGGCGAGGTGCGCCCCCGCTTCTGATGATTAATGGCGCGCAAAATCAATACTGATGACAAATCTCACGGGGCATCTGATGCATCTGATGTGGCTGGTGGCGCTACGTATGCGATAACGGCCAGGGCTAACTGACGGCAAGGACCAAGCAAAATGGCCCCGCCTTAGAGCGGTCCTTTGTTTCGAAGCGGCTCTTCTCCAAAGTGGCCAGCTCCCATGGTGGCCTCCTTTCTCCAAGACGGCCCCTTGCGGCCCCTCTTGTCCAAAGCGGCCCTGTTTCACGGCGGCCTTCCTTCTCCAAGGCGGCCCCTTGCAGCCCCCTTCTCCAAGGCGGCCTCTTGCGGTCCGTTCGCTCCACGGTGGCCCCCTTGCGGCCTCCCTTCTCCAAGGCGCCCCTCTTCTCCAAAGTGGCCCCGTTCCGAGGTGGCTCTCCATCTCAAGGCGGTTCTCGCTTCGGAGTCGGTCTCGACGCTAGTTACAGCATCAGTCCCTATGTCATTCCCAAATGCGTCGCGATGCCTACGTGGCCCCCACATGATCCAGGCCGGCCAACCACCTAGCCTGCGTGTCTGGAGGACCAAGTCCATCAACCATCTGGTCTGCATGTCTGATAAGACCAGGCCCACCAACCGTCTTTGAGCCATGTGCCTGATAGGACTAGACCGTCTCCGAGCTCACGTAATCCCCATGAGTTTAGTAGACATTCTCTTCCACAGAACTTCACGTAGCTGCCCCACTAGATGGAGACCAAGGGTCCATAAAAGGGTACGAGGGATCCTTGGCAAGGTATGTACACTTAACACTCAGAGAACATTCCCATCTCTGGGCCTTCCATTCGAGCTTCTTAAGCTTACTGCTGTGACTCCGGTCGCTAACTTGTCTGTTAGAGGGTCCCCGTCGGAACTTTCGGCCCCGGGACTCTTGCAGGTCTCTAGTGACGGAAAGAACTTTATCCCCAACCTCACGAGCCCTTTGACGATCGTTACCGATGACCGGGTGTCAACACCTGCAATTGCATCGCCGACGCATTACCTCTTCCACATCTTTCAGGAGGGTGGTCACATTCCTGGTGTGCACGCAGGTCAAGATGCCTCCCCTCGTGGGCATCGAGGTGAGCTCCTCTCCAGGTGGTTCCGTACAAGAAATAGTTGTGTCCATGCATTGTAGATGCAGCCTGGTTGTTGGCAAGAATATATTATTCAATTGTGTCTCTCTCTTTTTTTAGAGTCTGGCATACAAGCTTGAGATGCAAGATGTGATTGCTTTCTTTTATTGCATAAACCACCATACAGGTGCCAATTTGGCAATGAGTTGATAAGATAGTCTTTGCTTGTTCATTAATTTGGTAATGAGTCATTAGAGTGATTTGTTCTAGCATATTGAACATTTTGAGTTTAGTGGAGCTAAACTATTGGCAAAGTAGTGGGGCTTTAGGTGACTTTGATGAAGTTTACTATTTATTATTTACCAATATATTGAACATTGTTAGTGGAGCTGAACTATTGGTGAAGAAGTGTGGGCTTAGGATACTTTGATGAATTTTACCATGTATTATTTTCTTCCAGAGTTAATAGAGCATGGTGATCTGACATTGGTTATTTTGTTGGGAGAAGCAACATGAGGAGGTTGTCCTAATTATCCTATCCATTCCTATAAGAAAATAAGATCCAGACAAGGGTGAGACACTGAAACCTTATCATGCAAGAAAAGAAAAAGAAAGAGGAAAGAAAGAAAGGTAGAAGAAAAAGAAAGCAAGAAAGGAAAGAAGGAAGAAAGGAATAAAGAAGAAAGAACGAAAAGAAAGAAGTAGAAGATATAAAGAAAAATTAAAGTAAAGAGATGAGGGTACTTTGACTGTTATTGGGACAAGGGAGGATGGTAGGATATCCCATTTCATGGAAAAACTGGAACACCCTCATCCCATGGGGTTTAAAACCTTCATTGAACTAGATTTATGTGTTGGAGTGGATTTGGATGGGGGAGCATGGAAGCATATAGAATATCTTTATAGAATAATTTTAAGCATCGTAAGATGATATAAATTTTCTCACTTGATTATTACATATTAAGAAATGCATGAATATAGGGTTGCAAATTAATGATAATACAGGGTATTGAATATTCTGTTAAGCTGAGATTTCTTGTGAATTAAAATCAGGTAGAAGTATTATGAGGCTGGTTTGTCTGGGTCATCATAACTAGAAGATTTAAGCTGACAAGTACCAGAGTGGCATGCTGCAAGCAGCAATTGAGGTAGTTGTGCAATTGTGCATGCTTGTAACATTACACTGTCTTTATTTGCAGTGTGTATGACAATATGATACAGCTCAATCACATTATTTGATGTGCGAAAGTAATGCTGAGGCGCACAATAGTAGATACACATGTACTGGTGCCAAACATCCAGCTTAGGTTGCTGGACCTAGTGCGCAAACCAGGTCAAAAATAAACTTGTTGAAATTTCATGTGTTCATCTAGGCTATATTCTGTTGTTCCATAGAACTATACTATAAGAATAGTACCAGCCAGAACAAAAAGTTAATGTTTCTAACCTTTGACCTTCCATTTTGCAGTTCCTTTGTAGAATTGTGGATGTTTTACTGATTATCTTGGAGGATTAAATGAAGACTTGATAAAGGATAGTTTTGTAATTGTATGTGAGGTACATGCCCTGACATCAAGTCTAAGCTGTAATCCACATTTTTAACTTCTGCTTAACCAAGTAGTGGTAGTTAAATGGGTCCATCTTGGGAAAAGTATACCATGTTCAATCAATCATTTCAGAAAGAAAATGTACTGTCTATGTTTATTATGCTCCTATTTGATCAGTACCAATGCAAAGTATTGGCTGATTCCAGTTTTTTCATCAATCTACGTAATACTCAGCTGTCCATTAGCTTAGGACAGTGATAGAGTCAGGGTGTTCTGCATAATTTGCAGCTTTTGGATGAAATGATGGACAATGGTTTTCTGCTGACAGCAGAACCAAACATCTTGAGGGAGATGATAGCTCCACCAAATATTGTTAGCAAGATGAAAACTTTGCCAAGGCCGGTCCCAAGCCAGGTAAAGGAGAAGGGTTGTGTTAGGTAGCCGACAGTCAGCATAAAACTCCGTCAGATCTCCTAAAACATGAATCTACTAAATCAAACTATGCGAAGGGCTAGAACGTCCCGTTAAGAGACAAGTTGTACCTGCCTCGGGTGTTTCAAAAAATGGGCAACATGCGCTGCATCGGCACCCGTGTTGCTGATATCGACTTAGTTTTGAATAGAGCAGAGTGAGGAAGCAGATTCATGTAGCCGACCCTATGTAGCTGGAAAAAGGCTTAGCTGAGTTGAGTTGAGTTGAACTGAGTTATGTTGAGTGTTGTGACTGATAAAAGTTCCTATATGAGCAATACACTTCTAGATGCAACATCATCTTTTATTTCCTAGAGAAAAATTGATGTGAAGAATGCGAGTAATGAAATTTATGTTGACCTTGCAGAAGAAATGGATGCTGTTGTGAACAGGTTCTTCTACAATGTTCACCTTTTATTCTTGATTGTCAGTCACAGTTGTCTCTTGGACTGTGGATCTTCACTACCCTATTCTATAGCAATTCTATTAAATTTCAATAACATAATATTGCTTTCCAAGATATCAAAGCAACTTATTTATCATATTGTCCATTGTGAGTGATGCTAAGCTGGTTATGTCATTCCATTATTCTTTCTGAAGTCATCCATCATGATGGGATTAAGATTATTCCTGCCACTAGCATGTCTTCACTATTAATATTAATTTTATATACAGTTTCGTCATCCTTTATTTCCACTTTTACTTACTGTCTCTTATTGAGGAGATGAAGAATGCGAGGTTTTGTTGCTTAGAAATCATCATCCAACAATGCTTATGTTATTAGACTGCTTTTTATTTTACTTCAAAAAGAATATCAACAGCCTTAATTATTTGAAGTTCTTTGTTGGTAGTATGTTTGCCCATTTCAATGGCTTCCGCACCTAATAACAATGCAAGGTATTGGCTGATTCCAGTTTCTTTCACCCAGCTTGGCTTGTCATGATCATTTAAGTTGAACTTGGCTCCAGGTTTTGCTTTTATTTTGATCGAATATACTCAAAAATTTGGATTTTTCCTTTTTTTTTTATCCAAACCAAATTTTCAATTTGATTTGGATAGAAAAGAAAGGGAAAATACATTTCTGCATCCATGGCTTGATTTAGGTTTTTCTTAGGCTTAGGCTTAGCCTCTTTCTTTTCAAAATAATTCATTATATCTGCACTGTCAAAGTCCAAGATCCATTGCCATCTGCACACATGCACATGTCAGAAAGACAAATCTGTGTCTAATAATATGCTCACTTTGCATTATCTAACAGCTATATATTTGATATATACTGCATCAAAGTCAGATAGGTGGCCTATGTTGCCTTTTGCTTAGCAAGCCTCTTTTAAGATCTCAATTTCATTTTTTGAACTAAATAGTCTGAGTTATGGTTTGAAATCTCGATGGGATGTCCCATGAGACATCTAAATGGTTTACTATCCCAAGCATCAAAACTAGATTGTCCCGCCATCATCCTAGTGTCTCAATAGGCACGTCTTAGGATATCTCCAGTCCAAAGTGTTAGGACAGGATGGGACAGTGGTGTATGATGTTTCATAAAGAAAATTGGGATGGCCTCATCCCACTAGATTTAAAACTTTGGCCTGAGTTTAGTTTTAGAAAGGGCCAGTTTTTGTATTATAAGCCAATTATCCATAGTTCAGTCTTTGCCTTAAAATAGACCAATTTTGTAAGAAAGCTGGGGTTCACCATGGTCGTTTGATGTCTCTGTGCAATGTTATCAGTAAACTCCCATCCTTTAGTGCTGGTTTCTCTAGAACTGACCATTTTTACTCATCTGTGAGCCTTCAGACATGGGGTTTTGGTCAAATGCGAAATTTACGGTGAAATTCAAGTAAACTCAAATCTTCCTGGTCTTCCTGATTTGATTCTATCATTTGCAAATTCTGCCATCCTGAATTATGTGAGGTTCCATCCTTGTGTTCAAATTTGGCCTTGGGAATCAGATCAAATCCTGTCATTTGTGCCTCCTGATGGACAGTTTAAACTCATGAATTACAGGTTTGTCTTAATTACTTATGGCATTCTGTGGACATTGCTGTCCCATTGTCCATTTGGCTCCTTTTTAATCTTTTGCCTTCTACTTTTTTATGGTTTTCCTCTTTATACTATTTACAACAGTTTTTGATTTGGGCCAGGGTTAAGAAACTGAAGAGGACACCAATTAACGTGAAGCCACAGCTAACTGCAGATGCTGGAAATTGTTGCATTAATGTGTCAGTTGGAATATGCAATGATACTGGAAAAACAATTGACTCAATAGTTGTTCTGTTTCAGCTGTCCTCATGTGTTGCCTCAGCAGACCTGACCTCAAATCATGGCACAGAGAACATCTTTGCTGATAAAGTTTGTGAATCACCCTTGCGAACTTGCTGTGTTTTTGCTCAATCATGCTAGCAATCTTGAGGCATTTCTTGAATTTCAGGAAAAAAAAATTAAGGAGAAAAAAAGAATGATGTCGGAACATTAGGAAGTGTATATATATGTTCAGACTTAATGCACCCCTCTAGATGTTTCTTACATCACCAAACAGATACGCATGCTAGACCTGCAGCATGTAGAATTGGCTGTTACCGTATGCTTCTTCCTTTTTGCAGACCTGCAGTTGGTCGATTGGATGAATTCCCAGAGATAAATCCCTATCTCTGTCATGGAATCTGGTTCTCCAGACACGGCTGGATCATTTGCATGGATTTCCTGTTTTCAGCGTTGGATTCAAAATCACAGGTGTTGCACTCTTAGGCTTGCAAATAGATAAATTAGATGTCAAAAATACTCCAAACCAGCCATACAAAGGTTTCCAAGCCCTCATTCAAGCTGGGGAGTATGAAGTCAGGTCCTAACAGTCACTCATCTTAGTGCATGCATAAGCTGTAGCTTTTGGGGCAGAAAATCAAATTCCAATGCTGCTGGATAGCAGGTTATCCTGGTGCTTTGTCCGTTGGCCACATCATGTGAAGCTCTCAGGCCTAGTGCTGAGCTTGTTTTGTTATGTGTTAATGGAAGAGATCCCAGCAATATCTACCGTGCCATAATTGTGTTGCCATCCTATGGCACTCATGATACCTGCATTTCAATTGATTATCCAGATTAATGAATCATAATTATGCTGATGTGGCCCCTTCATACTGTTATCTGAAATTAAGTTGGCAAAATGTCTTGGATCCTGTGACTAGGTTGAGTTCTTTCTGACCATTTATTATTTGAATTTACTCCTTGAACGATAAGTTTATGAGGTTTTTAATCCTGAACGATAAGTATACGAGTCTCCTAGATCTAACCTGTTATTTGGAAGCATGATTATGTTTTTCATCATCTGCCACAAAGTTCGATGTTACATCTGTCATGCTGACATTACAATTAGGTTATGACTATTTGGTGTTTATATTTAATCTTGATAATTTATCTGATTTTTCTTACGGCCTGCCAGACCCAAACAAAAGTCTTCGTTAGTCCCAACTCAACTAGCGGTGCTGCAGTTTTCATTTGCAAGCTATTAATTCTGGGCAACCCTTTATCCCCCTATTTCTGCCAGTTGCACCGCAAAAGAGACCAGCAAATAGTTTTCAACTTTTCATGAGCATCTTCATCATTCAGAGCCAATGGCATTCAAAGACGTGAACAGATCTCAAAAGGTATGAGCAGTGCCTTTTGTGCTGTCTCTCGTTGATTGTTCCCTTCTTTCACTTAAAACAACGATTTTTATCACCCTTTATCATCAGCTTTCACTTGGCACGTCCAGCTTTCTACCTACCTAAATCGAGCTGGGAGGCATTGCCTCCAATTGGATATAAACGCGTGTTCTGTAAGGGATAGTTCAAGCTTAATTTAAGCGTCAGACGTGGGTCCATCCATGCATGGTATTTGGAGCACTACCACTCTCATCATATCACCTGCAGTCGATCTTCTTTGCCGTGGTGCAATTAAGTTGATGCAGTCCAAAGACGAAGTGCTCCATTTCCCGTCGTCTCCATGGATAGACTTCATGGGGAACCTTTGACTGTGTTAAGGTCGCCATTTCTCAGTTGAAGGGAGCATGCATAGACTTGGAAGATTCGAAACTTCTTGTTTAATCTGTTGGTTGATAATGATATTGAAGCTAGCAACTGGCACAAGGAATTGACCGTACAAATGGATGTTAGAAATTAAAGAGGAAAATGATACATGGTAGGTACCATGGCACGGCATGTCATGGTCATCCACCACGTCATATGAGCCAGACAACACGTGATGTGATTTTTTTTTTTTTTTTTTTTTGTAGTAAATTATGGCATCAGGACTTAAACCAGGTTACCTGCTGTCTGTGTGGACTCGGACCAGGTTTACCCAAACTTAGAAGATTCCGAAGGGAGGTCCTCTGAAAAAGTTACACTAAAATCATGATACATAAGAACTCAAAATCTTTTAAGCTTTCTGCCTTCAATTCAACTAAGCATCCTTTTCCAATAAAATACAATATATCGCCATCTTTAATTAGCTTTTAGACTCCACTGAGCCTACATTTGCTGCTTTGGATTATCATCTCTATCATCTTCATCATCATCATCATCATCGATGCCTTGTTGTTATCGTGTAAAAGAAGAACACATAGCGATGGCTGTGAAAAGGAGAGATCGCAAAGAGATTACCATCCATGTACAATTATGCAATATTCTTTTCTCCATTAACCTCTTAAACTTTTTGCCGAAGCAAATATGCTTTGTCCTAACCAATCATCTCATGCTCCAAGAGCGTAGTTGAGGGTCACTCTCATATAGAACCTCTTTCCTACACTTGGCCACCTGACCTACCCTTGATGAAACATGGCAGGGCCTATAGCGAGCAATGGATACATGTGGGAAGCCATGAGAGGAAGCTCACATCACTGCTGCGGCTCTCTGAGAAGGATATATATGCCATTGAGATTGAGTGTTGGGTGGATAAAAAGGGTGTAGTGGGAAGTGAGATGGATGGCTGTTCTTCCTCTCCTTTATTTTTGCCTTCCTCCCCCATAGACGCAATGAGAGGGACAATAGAGCCAGCCACCTTTTACTCATGGCACAATCACATAATTAAACAAGTAAGCTTATGATGACCCCTGTCTAGTGGTGTCACAGCATGCTCCATTAAAGAAACCTCTCCTTTTGTTAAAGCAATATGAATGCCCTAAATCTCTAGATAGGCTAATGGAGAAGCAAAGATCAAAAAGAGTCCAATTTGGCTTTTGTGTAGCAGCCAGCAAGGACAGCAGGTAACACAGGGAGGCTTGTGGGTGTCATCCACAATTTTTTAATATGGCAACTCTGTTGGTTGAGGTTGTGTCACTTCAAGAAGGAATACTTGTGTAGAATCCTATATGTGAACCCTACTGTTTTAAACATTCAATTAATGCCATTGATGACCATCTAATTCCATTTAATAATCTCAAAAAAATTATCTTTATATGTAGTTGGTTGATCAGTTAGCAGAGCAACTCCAAAAATTAAGTTGCAACAAGATGGAGTTGAGTATAGCATGACTCTTTGAATCAGAGTTTATCTAAAATTACGTGAAATAAAAACATCAAACCATATTTGACATAGTTATGCTCAGTCCATTGGCAACCTTCTGTAGAAATAGGAGAAACCAGTCTGATTTGGATACCTAACCCTTGCTGATGCCACTACTCTTTCAACAAAGATTAAATTACAGTCAATGAAAGATATATTCCATAAACGCTCATGCTTTTATGATTTCATTTAAGCATGTATCTACATTAAGGTTAAGAGGTTATTCATTGATGTGGAGTTGCAGTAAGGATTTATGAGACAAAAGAGGACCAAAAGCCCTTAATTTTTTATTAAGAGAAAAGAAATCATAAGTTTTATATTCTAAATTTGTTATGATTGGCACTTTCAACTCATAAAGGTAGGTGATAAGTCTATTTATTATCTTAATTTAACTATTAAAATAAATATTAATTACTTTAAATTTATTAAGAATTGATATTTTTTATGGATGTTTGCAGTAAAGGAGCATATAGATGGAAAGAGCTCGATTTTTTGAGTCCAACTATATAGACGACACTCAAATCAGGACTCGGTTTGTCTAAAAAGGAATAAAGAGATGATTTCGCATGATTCTCGATGCAAAATAAGGCAGGTGATGTTGAACGGATGACTAAAAAAATTTCTCATAATATGAATGATTTTGAGCGCCCAATTGACTCCAACTTTGACTAGAAAAAAACCCTAGACGAGCTCTATAAAAGGAGGACCTCATGCAATAGTTTGGAAGAAGGAGTTTCTACAAAGCTCTTTTTATTCTTCTTTTATTTAGATTATTGTATTTAGATCTGAAAAGAAAAATTATGGAGGGGATGCTGACAGCAGCAATGTGTGGCTAGATTCCTTCAACTTGGGATGATGATGAAGCCTGTAATCAGGTTTTATCTTTCTTTTTGTTCTTAATTTCTATGCAATAAAAGTTATGCTCTTCTTTATTATATCTTTTGAGTTATTTTCTGATTGAGGTTTTAATCTAGCATACACGGCCTGTACCCTCTATCGACGTACCGTGATCTCAGGACACGATACGTGCCTAAGAGAGATAGATCGTAGTATGATAGATTAGACCCTTAACCTTGTAATTATTAGATAGTTTATACTCTAAGAGGACGTACCGTGCTTGATAAGAAATAAATTATTCTAATTTTAAATTTGCAAAAATATTACTATTGCAACATTAAAAAAAAGAAGATAAAACATGTTGGTATGGTGGATTCGGATTGCTTCTCCTACTATTTGAATTTTATTAATTAATTAGTTGTTATCTTTTAATAACCACCATTCTTACTATAATCCTCTATAGATAAATTTTTTTTTTCTCTTTCATGAAATAATTGCCCTTGATCCCCGAGGATACGATCCCGATTCACCACTAGCTATAGTAGTGAGTAGGTTTTATTTTGACCGCCAACAACAGCGATCAATAGGATTCTATCTACTCCATCTTATATAGAGTGAGAATTCTTTAGCTTCTTGGAGATATAGATGTAGACAAAAACAAAGATTATTTTTGTCTTAACAAATAAAGATAAAATAAAGATAAGTATATATAAGAATGAATACTCTTATATATTTTCATATATATATATATATATATATATATATATATATATATATATATATATATATATATATATATATATATATATATATATATATATATATATATATAAATTAACCTTATATATTAATTTAAAATTTAATTATTTAGTGATAAGTATAAATTTAAGAGATAATATTAAATTTTTTAATTTGCTTAGTAAAAAAAAAATCAACTATATTATTTATTTCATAAATTTTATCAAAAATTTATTTATATATGTTATCAAGAACAAGATAGGATTGGAAGGAGAGCGATAGAACGAGAATGAAAATTTATCATTTCTTATAGGATATCTTCACTTATAAGATGCAAACAAGGAATTGAGGTCCTTAATTACCTCATTGTCTAAGTTGCTTTGACGCCTGTAAAGGGAATGATCGCACCTTCAATTATGAGCTCTCCTCGTGCACATTGAACATGGAAATTGGGACCACTTATGATCGTAGGAAACTAGCTTTTGTTGGTTGGCGTGGTAGAGAGATTTTGCACCTCCCATCTGTGATTCATGAATTTTCCGGTACAAGATTGGACTATTTGGTCACTCCATTCGACATGTGTCAACTAAATCTGGCCAACAAAGTTGAAATAGAAGCACCTTAGTTTGAGACCTCAAGGTATTTGAATTGTGCATGAGTGGTCCATGGAAATCTTGAGCAAGATCAATGATACATCTAAGGTAACAAAGTTCAAATTATATTTGGCCTGGCAAGTAACAAAAGTGAGTAGTGGATCTCTTTATTTTTTCTACAATATAGGCATAGACCCTACAAAGGCATTGGTTCCTTTAAATTACCTGAAGAAGTTTTAATTCCCTTTCATTCTTAGTTGAATATTTACCAACCATTGCCTACAAAGGTGGGTTCCACTAATCGACCCCTGAGTTCTTGAATGGCTAACAAGATCGCTATGCATGTCTTTCTTTCCCATTCCCCAGTGGTGGTCCAAACGCACTTGCATGGATGATGCTGTGTTAATATGAAAGGCAACTCATTATTTTGAGATCTATAAAGAATTTCACCTATGATTTCATTAGAAGACAGCCGGCAAACCTTGAAAGTGATGAATAACATGGAATTTTCTTATAATCTAGGTTACAAGACATATTGAAACTTCCAACTTCTAAATATGTTCTCCATTAGAAATATTAACTCATCAAGTCTAACTAATTAGATAAATATAATTAAAAATCATATTAAAACCAGATACTCTAGAGTAAAGATCTATTTGAATAGCTGTTAAAATATACCTTTAAATGGCTATTGATCCACAATTATAAAAGAGGACTATTGGCCAATTGCTAATTTAAACATACCCTTATTTAAGTTTTGATAGAAATGGTGCCATGATCTCTTAAAAGTTATTTATTATATTGAAGATTATTTGCTATTAGTTTTCAATGACATTTAACCATAAGAAAATTGTCATTGCAAAGGGGGAAAAAAATCTAACTAAATGCTTTCTATTTATTGATGTTTTATGTTCAATAGTTTGTTATCAAACTATTATAATTAGTAAGATTGAAGAAAAATTTTATGTTTGCATAGTATTTTTATTGTAGTTGCATAATTACAATGTTGAATCATTGTTTTCATAGAGCCTAAAGGATTATTTGGTTGAAGAAACATAAGGATTTTTTTTTTTTGATGTTTATTTTTTACATTTAATTGAAAGAGGAGGGAAGAATCATGTAGAAGATTCACATAATTTTTTTTTCTTTATCGGAAAATAAATACCATGAAGAGAAGAGATAGTATTTTTTTTTTTTTCTTGCACTAAAAACCCTTTTTCCCTCTCATCCCACGTTCAATGGTTGTAGATGTCTTTAAATTTTAAGGAATGTTAGCCAATAGCCCATTAGTGGCTACCTTTGTAAACTCGAACACGCTGACTTCAACATGTACTTTGACTTCTTTTTTTTTTTTGGCTGGTGGAACGCCCTTTGACTTTTAAACATCTTTTGCTTCCATTCCAACGTTCTAAATAGTCTTCCAAATTGGTTACTAAAACATATAGGTTTGAATCCAAGCCTCATGAAACCCAAAAAAAAATCATGTCGGTTTGAAATTGAATTAGAGTGCATCGCGGTCAAAGTAGAAGCTCAAGCTCGACTAGAAGAATCCCGTAATCCTCGTCCGAGGCAAGGTCCATAGTGGGACCCAATAGAAGTCTAACCAGTAGAAATTGCACGAGTGGATGTATAGGTACTAATCCAATGAATCCATGCTACGTTAATGCTAGCATTTGGAGGTCAAAAGGCTAAGAGAAATAAAGAAATAAACAACAGCCAATGTCGTCCTAATGGAGATCCGGTCAAAGACGCTACAGCCCGGAATGAGACACGCTATTAATTCACACACAATCTAAAGGCAGAGTCGACGTCCGCCAATGGATTGCCATCGCCCTCCGAAAACGCGGGCACGTTTTTTCGATGGATTGGATTCCTTCTCACTGAAGTCGTGGCAATTTAGTTTGGCAATCTCACATCCAAACCATCTGCGGTCTCCGCTTTAACAATCGATTAGACAACCCAATTCTATGGGCGCATTTGGTATGGTGGCATGAATGAAATTGAATCAAATTCTCGATCTAATCCCATGTTTGAAAAAAAATAATAAAACAAAATTTGTTAATTCTAATCTTCGGCACTAAACATCAAAGAATGAGATTTTTTTCATAAAAAATCAGTAAAAACAAAAAAACAAAAACAAAAATTCAAGAGTATCTAACTGAATTAACAAAAAAAAAAAAATTCTTATTTAAAGGTGTTGGAATGGATTTGAAATGGTTTTATTCTATTAAGCAAGAGCGAGACTTTTTGGTGATGAACGATTGATTTAATCTTAGCATATTAAATCAATTCTTATTGTGAAAAAGATGATTAATTAGAAGTGGTCCTGAGACTGTGTTTGTCTGGCACTTTCCGAGAGAGATCTTGGGATCCAATCCCTTATTGTTCGGAGGGAGGCCTTGATTGCTAGGCATGCTACTCGATTTTTGCTTGATCCGCACTGTATGTGGAGTTCATTTATGCGTGCCAAGTATGGGGATTGGACTTCCTCCACTAACCTGCAGCCTGTTCGGGGACATTCTTTTTTCTGGAAAGAGGTTTGTAATCATGCTCCGGCCATCCTTCACAGCATCTCCTGGATTCTTGGCAATGGTGCTTCCGTGGATGTTGCTGATGATTCGTGGATCACTGACCTTCCTTTGTCTCGTTGGCCTACTTTTGTTAGTACTGACATTCCTCTTGGTATGCGTGTTAGTGATCTCACGGCACCCGATCATTCTTCTTGGTCTACCCCTCTACTGTCTCGTTTTTTTGGGGAGGAGCTTATGCGTCGTATAGCTGCTATCCCTCTTTCCCCGGGTCACTCCCCCGATATCAGGGTTTGGAGGCGATCCTGTCTGCCGCGTGCTCCTATCAGGAACATCTTTCAGATTTATAGAGCTTCATCCCGACCGTTGCTAGATATGGCTTGGATTTGGCGCTTCCCCATTCATCCCAGGGTTCGTCTTTTTCTATGGAAGGTTGCTCAAAATTGTCTTCCTACTTGCTCAGTGATGTCTAGACGTGGCCTGGGGATTCAGCCTACGTGTCTGATATGTGGCATTGAGGAGGAGTCGGTGGATCACGCCATCTTCACTTGTCTCAGAGCTCGGGATATTTGGGAGATTGCTAGCGACCGGCCTTGGGTGGTTGCTTCATCTTCTCTTTGTCTATCATTTCTTGACTTGATCAGGCAGGATGTTAGGAGAGGCAACTGTAAGCAGGGCTCGACAAGGGCTTACATTGCTTACCAAATCTGGTTATCCCGAAACCGGATTGTCTTTACCCAGGAGCCTACTCCGTCATTCAGGGTTGTGCGGATTGCCTTATCTTTATCTACTGAGTACACGTCCCATCGTCTGGCTTGTAATTTTGATAACCATGGCCCCTGGGGTTCCCATGCTGCCTCGGCAGCGCACCGGAGAATGATCTTTATTTCTTGGGAACCCCTCCTCCAGGGTTTGTCAAAATTAACTTTGATGGGAGTGTTCGTGGCAGATCAGCTGGATCGGGTTATGTCATTCGGAGTTCTGATGGAACTTTGATTTCCGCTGGTGGATTTGGTCTCCTCAATTCCTCGATGCCGCTTGCGGAGCTTTATGCTGCTTGGGCTGGAGTTTCCTATGCTATTCGCAGTCTTGACGCCCGTCGTATTATCTTGAGGGTGATGCCCTCACAGTAATTCGGTGGCTTCGTCAGGATCATTGTAAGCAGCTGCCGACCAACCCTTTGATCTCTGATATTCGTTCTCTCCTACAGGGGGTTCATAGCATATAGATCAACCATATTTTTAGGGAAGCTAACTCAGCGGCTAACTGGATCGCCGTTAGGGTGACTGACTATTCTGGATTCTGGTGTTGGAAGCCCGGTGACTGTTGTCCTCCTGGTCTGAACCTACTCTTGCATTCTGATAGTTCGGGATTGTGTCACCCTAGAGTGGTGTGATCACCCATTTGTACAAAAAAAAAAAAAAAAAAAGAAGTGGTCCTGATCAATTTACTTTAGCCAATCAGATTTTAACACAAAGATTTAGTATTATCTAATCATCCCCTAATAATTATCATAATCTTATTTGCCTTGTATTGTTATCTTATGTTTTTGATATTTTTTTAATCAAATTTAAATGGCATGACTCATCATTTTATTAACATTCCAGAACTAAGATTGGCAAACCAATTTCATTCTGTGTTTCCAATTTCATGCGGCTTCGATCTTACACTGTGAACCAAATATATCTATATACGAGTATCTTTCAATGAAATATAATTGTTATATATAAAAGAGATCAAGAATTAAAAAAACTTAGGATGTTAATTGGCGGATCAAGAGGAGCTAAACATCCTCTCTCTAAAGCTCGGACATCAATTAAGCTAATTAGTTTCCTTTCAGCAGTGGTAGCCGAGAAGACAGGTTAAAAAGGGCCTTAAGTTGAAAGGCTTTCCTCAAGGGATCCATGGCAAATTCTTGGATTCTTTTGTACGACTTCATTTGACTCTTTTTATTTTTTATTTATTTTATTATTATTTTTATTTTTTGTATATATATATATATATATATATATATATATATATATATATATATATGAGCGGTCACATAATTTTAATGCAAGAACATCCCATAATATCAAAGTAAATATACATCAAAAGGGAGGAGTAGAATCATATCATTCTGATTAAATTTAATCAGCAGAATGCTGGGTAACATAAGAGGATTCCAAATTCAATCCGCAGCACAATTTGCCTCCTGGTAGATATGTTGGACAATGATAATCGTCGGATCTTGCAAAAGCTGCTAAATATTTCGAAGGAGCGGTGGGGCATCGTCAAGCTCCGTCCTATCTGAATCTAATCAGTGACAGTGGTAGACTTCGTTTGTCTTTAAATCACCGATTCCACGTAGAAAGTATAAATATGAGAATGAGAAAGAGAGAGAGAGAGAGAGAGGAAGGAAAGGAGTGAGGGAAGGAGGGGGATGTCCTTTCTAGAATGCATAGACTCGGAAGGAATTGGACTCTTGGTTTGAATTATTAATTTGATGTTGGATTTCATTTTCTTCAACACACTTTTTCCACCGTAACCAACTAAACCTTTGTCCTATTAGAGAAGAATGGAAGAGAGGGTCATTATTCAATTAATTTAGTGAGGTATGATTAATCGGTGAAATAGACTTGTAACATATTAAATTAAGGGCATAATGATAGTGATTGGCCTGACAAACCTTAAGATGGCTTGTTAACTTTAAACTACTGCACCATGATAGGGATGGATATTAGTCATATAAAATTGACATCATCTGGACTAACAACCTATCAATGTGTACAAATTCTAATAAAGAATAATTGAAAGAAGTTCATGTATGGCATGACTTATTTTTCTTCGTTTGCATCAAAAACTTCATATGGTTGATCAATTATTAAGACATCTTTCTCTTTAACTAGAGTTAAGAGGAGTCAACTAGGCAAACTAAATGGAAAACAGCTCATTTTAGTGAAATGCATGAAAAAAATTGGTACCATAGAACTTGGTTTATTGAAATTACAAGCGCATTTGTCTTGCTTTAGAAAGTTACTTTTTTTCTTTTATTGAAATACTAAGAGCAAATCAGACCAAATTAGTTTGAGACTCAAAATAATAATAAATTGTAATGGGATGTACAAAGAACTGTTTGGATGTATAACAAAAGTTACCTTTAAGCAATGGTAAGGATGTCCTCTCCTACCCCACTAGAAGGTAAATGAATCAAAAGGAGTATATTATTTATAAAGATGAATTAACAAGCATGTTTGAGACATTTAAGAGAGGGAGTGGTGCAAGGTATTGGCATGACACAAGGTATGTGTGTAGAGAGAGAGAGAGAGAGAGAGAGATCATGTGCATCTCACAAGACCAAATATACCTTCTTTTAAGGGACTAGCTCAAAGAAGCAACCTACCTCCTACTCCATGGTCCACTGTTCTATCACCGGACAGAACACTTCCCATCTCATAGGCTTCTATCATCTCAATGCTATTAGACATCAGGCATCAGCAAGGAATTAATGTGCACCCTGAGGCATAATAAACAATATATATAATAACATTTACATGCCTCCTTGGTTAGATTTAATATATTATAATATAATAATTGAGAGAGAATAAAAGGGCAAGGATCATTCTGACTTCATTTTAATTACAAGAGTGAGAGATCACTCTGACAGCAATTCAGTCAACAACTGCATTGACTTCATGATATACGTGACGAATCTGAATATTAGAAACTTTCAAAATTATAGAGTGGATGCCACTCAATAAAAAAAAAATAGACAAATAAAATTAAGCTTCTGTCGGATCCAATGAATTAAAGTAAAAAAATCATCTTTAATGGATCTAAAATTTAAATAATATAGAATAAATTTACCCTTGCCGCATGCATCTCTGAGTGAAGGTTGCTTTACCACCCCACTTAAAGAGAGACTAGTGTAATCAAGTAACCGATCAAAGGCAACCAGAGAGCATCAAGCAAAGCAATGCAGCGACAAGCTCATAAGTGGGTGCTTATTTTGGTTCTTAAAAGGCAATTATGAGTGGACATCACCATAAGAATAGGTTGGGCTTGCTTTTGAGAGCCATCATCTCATTTTGGACGTCATGAGATGACATTGAGAGAGAGAGAGAGAGAGAGAGAGAAGATTGAAGTGCTTTTGAGGGTTCCATCATCCCCAATGACAATATTTTCGATTTTAATCCACGGCTGCAGCAAGGAAGGCTTCAAATGTTACACTGCAATATTTTATTATGTGGAATATGCTTTGATCGAACAAAAAGCACGGCAGCAACCAATCTGTCCAAATTTGGATTGGAGAATCCTGCAGCTCAAATTCCAGCAAGTTTGCCTTGTCCCATTAATTGTGAGATAACTTTTAAATCAGACATGCAATTATGCATATACTAATATGTTAATCATAAGAATATTAAAAAAAAAGGCCGACAGCTCCATGGCCTTCAGTCATGCACCTAATAATCCAAATGCAAATAATATGTAGCTTTTTAGCAAGTCCGAGTGAACTTTTTAGGTTGCTTACCAAGTGAACCCCATATTGTGTCATCATCTGCCTTGATCTGACATTAGAACCAAGCACAATATAGTAATAATAATAATATAATTAGAACTTTAAGAAAACATAAAGAGAGCTCTTCTCTGAAGCTTCCTCAAGCTCACGGTTGTTGCCCAGAGCACTGACTTGAGCATCGGAGGGTCCTCGCCGGAATCTTCGGCCTCCGGGACTTGCTTGCAGGCGCAAGGAGCTCGCTGGAGGAGGCGACCGGACGCTCGAGGCTGGTGATTTAGCATCATCAATATTAATTAAAGGTAGCTATTTTTTTTTTATATGCATTTTATTTATACAAAGCTAGCTAGCATGCATGTTCATTGTGTTGAGAATTCTTTTTCTCTTTTTTTATAGCATGATACTAACTTTTTTACTGCAACTTTAGACAACTAATTGAAGCCACTTTAAGAATTGGATTCGTATGATCCGAGCCGAGTTCGTGGGTAGGTATTCATGTGAGTTTAATAGACACGTTTTAGTTGCCCCAATTAAAGACTTGCTTCGAATCAAGTAAAGCAATGAATTTAATGATATTTTCTTCATACCTTATCGTATTTATATCAAAATTTATTTTATTGGATGTACGATAAAGTTATTTATTAAAGAATAGTGACGAGAGAGTACCATCAATTATGCCCATAAAATGATGCAAGAATTAACCATGTCACCTTGAGCAGCTACCCGATTTGATACCTACTCACTAAATTATCTTGGAGAGAATTTACTTGAGAAGTTCTTATGGATGTCCCCATCCACACATCTTTGAATCTTCTTGTACTGAAAAGAGAGAGGAAGGAATAAAGCCTCCCATAATGCTTATTTACAGACGCTTCCACCCGTGCATCTCGTTTGGCTTTTCTAATCTCATGGCCCCCACTTTTAGGTAATGTTTAAAATAAAGAATAAGATCAAGGAGATATTTAGAATATATTTTTTTTAATTTTAAAAATTATAACTACGAAAGATAGTTAAGAATAAAGTTAATCAGAAAGGTAATCCATAGGATATGATTTATTTCCTAGCGAATGCAGAATAGCTGATTATCTCATCAAATAAGAATAAAAAAAAAGTTATTCTATAGATTTTTTTTTGTATTTGATATGATCATTGAGATAGTCAGAAATTAAACTCTATTACATACACTTATTTAGATATAATATTTTTTTATTAAATATTATCTTAATTAATCTAATGTCAAATGATAAGATGCCATTAGCTCCGAGCAAAAGCCAAGGGAGCTTTCTATAGCGAGAGCACACATGAGCTCATCAATCGCATCAATAGCCGACTTCCACTTGGTGTGACTGATTGGCTTGTCGTCTCTTTTAAGCTCTTTTTGGAAGTACATGGGTTTTGAAGCGCAGCACTTGGCCATCTTTGTTTGACCAAAGGCAGCTCTCACAGCCTCCTTTTCTCCCTCATGACTCAGATGACAAAAGAGCTTCGAGAGACACGGAGAAAAAGACTTTTGAGCCGGGTTCATCATATTCCGCCACAACCAAGACTTTAAAAAGAAGCCAAGAAGAGAAGGTTCAGTATTCCACAGCATCAATTGTGTAATTAAATCGTTTAGTTAACCTATATAGTGGGGGGACATCACTAAGTGTGAACTTAATACTATTATTATAATTTTTATCTATTCCATTAATGATAAACAACATAGTCGATTGCAGTCTATAACGATCCGAGCTTTGGGCCCGTAGCATTTATGAATCTGTTTCGTTACAAAAAAGCAAGATAAAATCCATACTAATTTGGATCATCACAGTCCAAAAGGGATTCAATTGGTATTTGTTCATCTTTCTTAATTGGTTATAACCATACAACCAACTTCCAATTTCTCGATGTGGAAGCATCACAATCTACCCCTATTACGTCCTCATTGCTAGGAGCACATGATTATAATCACCAGACAGGCGAAATTCTAGAGGTGATCCCTACATGTTCAAGAGGTGGCTCACATTAATGTAGCACTTTGTCCCATGACTTCTATCTTCTATGGCCTTCATAGATTCAAAAGGTGGCTCCATCGATATAGTACTTTTTCCTATATGGCACTTAGCTTCTGCAATTCCGATTGATGTATGGCTCTGATACCATATTGTAACGATCCGAACCCCAGGCCCGTAGCATTCACGAATCCATTTTGTTAAAAAAAGCAAGATGGACAAGGTTCACACCAATTTGGATCATCACAATCCAAAAGGAATCCAATTGGTATTTGTTCTTTTCCTTAATTAGTTATAAACTATACAATCAACTCCGAATTTTTTAATACGTGCTCTAGGTTTGAGCCAATTATATCCTTCAATATTATCCGATTTGATCTGTATAAATTCCTCAAAAAATTTTTAAAGAAGAAATATCTTCCGCTTTCCTGCTTCATAAAATTAAAAAAAAAGGAAAAAAAAAATGCTGCGTCCTTGCCGACATCTTTTTCATCAATTTTCTAAATGCCTCATCGCTATGAACCACTTAATTAGTGCTTCCATGAAATAAACATTGCTGATTGAGAACATGATGATTGCACTGGGAGAACAGTGATGAGAATTGATTTGAAAACAACTCTTTCATTCATCATAGCAAGTGGGAGGTGTGTTTTTTTTTTTTTTTTTTTTTTTTCCTTCCTTCCAAATTTTGGTCAAGAACTAAAGCAGCCAAACTGATCGAGGGGACACCAGTGCCCATGCTAACTACAGTCCATAAAGCAGCAGTGCTTCGCTTTGACCAAGCTTTTAATTTTTAGCCATGCCAAGTAATTAACTTTGAGAATTCCTTGCCCATAAAAGACTTTAATTAATTTTGAGTTTAAATATGCCAACAATGCCACCACTGCTTCTTGTCTCAGCTGACACCAAGGGAAAGACAGATTAATTTGGAGACATTGCCTGAGTTGATCTGCTTAGCACAACAATATTTCAAGCCGCTAGTAACATTTATAAATAATTATATCTTGCTATCTTGGTGGTTGAAAAGAAAATTAAGAAAGAAGGACTGTCCTTTGAGTTCTTGATTCACAAGCAATTTGCATCAAAAGATTCTGAGGGGGGTGGACTTGAAAAAGAAAATTCGATCTGAGGGAGATGAAGCTTGAGCCCAGGATCGTGAGGTCCTCCTTTGAGAATTCTTGATTCACAAGCTGATTTGCATCAAAAGATTGCTTCCAACGTACCCACTCATTCCCACTGACTTCATATAATATTTCCAAGTCACAGGCTCCTACTCAACTCATTAGAGTTCTGAATTGGCATTCTGAATTTTATAAAAAGAACAGCCATGCCATGATAGACTAATACTCCAATGCATTGGTTTTAAAATTTTAAAAATAAATTACTACGCCTACCATGCATAAGCTAAAACAGAGACCATGGGTGCAACCAAGTGACAATCTCCCTTGCCATTTGCTTGATGAATTTAATCTAATCAGAAGAAAACTCAGCAAAAATTGGATGAGAATGTGATTCAAACCCAAGTCTCACAATATTAACATCCAATGACTTTTTTTTATCAATCAAGCTAGTTCCCAATTCCATAGATATAGCTAATACAAATATATAGCTAGCAATTATTCTACTCTCAACTATCGTGTCTCATCAAACAATCTGCATCTATACAGTAGAAAAATCGTAGCACCATGTATTAATATATACTCGTTAAATGATTAGAAAAAAAAAGTGGCAAACGAGTAGGCTAAAGCCAATTACCAAATATCTTAATGCACTACACCCAATTTTTTCAAACTCCAACCCTGCAAACCAAACCATCCCAATCTCTAGCAGTAGAGAAAACTTCAAAAAGAAAAAGAAAAAAAAAATACCCATAAACAAACTCGTTTCCATAGCCAGAGAAGTCCAAAGAAGATACAAAACAGAGAGAGAGGTGGAAGAGTCAAACTGCAAAGCCCCTGTTACGCTGCTTCATTTATCTAAAGTTTAAAACACCACTACTTTTGGCTTTAAGCAGCTTAAACTAAGCCATAATAGTATAATACCATTGCGGCGTGCTCCATCACACGTCTCTTTTTCTCAAGCCCTCTCTATAAAAACCCACCATCCCCTCTGCCCCCCTCCCCAACACCCTTTTTCATCGCTCAAGTCCATCCCCATCCCAACTCCCAAGTCCTTTCCATCTCTCCCTCTCTCTCTCTCTTTCTTTCTCCATCCACCAAACTCCTCTTCTAACTTTCCCTATAGTTGTCCATCCTGATACAACTACAAGACAGAGAAGAAGCCATGGAGATGGGGAGGGGAGTAGGAATGGAGATCCATGGCATGACTTATAACTCTCCCACACCACCAGGCGAAGAGGACATGGATTTAAGAAGAGGGCCTTGGACTATGGAGGAAGACCTCATACTGATGAATTACATCGCCGCCCATGGCGAAGGCCGATGGAATTCCCTTGCTCGCTGCGCAGGTAACGATTGCTTCCATTTTTTTTTTTCATCAGGACTCTTTATAACGTATTAAAGAGAAAGGAGATGATAGTGGATGATATATATATGATCCTTTACTTCCTCATTTTTTTTTTTTTTTTAACGTCTATTTATTTCTAATACCTGCTAATCTTCGCTCTTATTCTATCGAACAGGACTGAAAAGAACAGGCAAGAGCTGCCGGCTCCGATGGCTCAACTATCTCCGACCGGACGTCCGGCGCGGTAACATCACCCCCGAAGAGCAGCTCCTGATCCTCGAGCTCCACTGTCGATGGGGAAACCGGTAGGCAATCTTCCCACCCCCCCAAAAAAAAGAAACCGATCATAGAATTTTCCTTACATTCTAGTCCTTAGCAAATTGTTCTGGGTCTCGTAACAGGTGGTCCAAGATCGCGCAGCACCTGCCGGGGAGGACTGACAACGAAATAAAGAACTACTGGAGGACTAGAGTGCAAAAACATGCAAAGCAGCTCCAATGCGACGTTAACAGCAAGCAGTTCAAAGACGTGATGCGATACCTATGGATGCCTCGCCTCATCGAAAGAATCCGGGCAGCCTCCGGCAGCTCCACGGCCGCCATCTACCAGAATGCCGGTGTGCCGATGGCCTGTGACCTGCCCCCGGAGCCGGGCAGAGAGGCCGGGCTGGTGAAGCCAAGCCCAGAGACCTCCAGTGCCGCTGGCTCATCGTCGGAGTACTCCGCAGGTGTGCAGTTCTCCTCTCCTCCGCTCTCCGACTGCTTCCCGGAGTGCTCCGGCGGCGTGCAGGGAGGTGAAAATAAGAGCGGTGACGGGATTCAAGATGGTCAGATTGGCGGGTGGTGGCCGGAGTCGCTGGCTAGCCCCGGCGGTTACGGTGACCTGGGGTTACCGGACTTCGAACAGAGCGCGTGGGGGAGAACTTGTGGAGCGTGGAGGATATTTGGCTCCAGCAGCAGTTCTAAAACTGAGGAAAAGAAGGGGAAAAAGCATGGGTTGTAGAGACTAAATGAAGACTAAAATGAAGATATAACCATGGATTGGACTTGATGAAAACCAAGCAGGAAGGAGGAAGAAAAGAAGAGGAAAATAGCTGGGGATTTTGAAGTTTTTCCATCTCTTTTCTGTTGGATTTTTTTTTAAGTTTTCCAATCTCTCTGTCTTCTTATTTGTTTCTTTTGTTTTTTTTTCAGAGGACCATAGATGATTTGAAGTTTTAATCTCATTCTTTACATCAATCTGTCACCATAAATTGTTGTTCCCTAGATTTGTAATAAATCTACTTGTCCATTAAATGGTACAAGTCTACACTGTTATCTATTCATCATTAACAAGATCAAGGATTATAATCAATAGTATTAAGAGTTGGACTGCTTTCTGAGTATTTTCTTTAATTTCCTTTCCTGATAAAGTAATCACCATTATGCATCTCGATATTTCTTTATAATAATGATATCATAAGACTGTTAACCTGCTAATAATATCGTATGCAACGACAAATATATACAGTTTAAGCGCATGGTGCATGACTGAAGATGAGGGACGTACGCCATGAACGCAGGCAAGCCTTAATTTATTGCTGGCGTCGTTCGAAAATTGGACTTTAGTTTTGTAAGATTACATTATTATAATAATAAATCGCACTAAATATTATAAGAAGCGTTGTGTTTCACACGTGGAGACCTTCCATTAGCCAGTGGAGGTCTCCATCTATATATTTATGTTACCACTTGGAAGGTAAAGGCAAGCATCCATCAAGTTTTATCCCTATCTAATATACCATTGAATTATAACTTGAAATCAATTATATATGAAACATCAAAGTTGTTTGGATGAGACGAAACAATTTTCAGAACTGACATTCTAATTTTCCAAAAAAAAAAAAAAAAAAGCCTTCTGAACTCTAGTCGTACATTCAAATTCTCTGACAGTGGAGCCATTTCATACGTTAGAAGGAGGTTTTTAAAAAATATATCTTATTTTTCTGAACATATATATAATGGTTATCCACACTATCACTAACGTCTAAATCCAAGATCTTTTGTTTGGGATTGGGAAGGAAGAAAATATATAATTGGCTTAATTGACTTTGAGAACTTGAAATTAGCCTTCTCTAATTGTTAAATCCTTGCATTGGTCAAAACCATCTTAATCAGTAAATCACATCGTTATAAAAATTAATTTGATGCCTGGTGGAATGGTAAAGATTGAAAACGTACATTCTTAAATTTTGACCAGTTAATTAAACTTGTCTCCTGGTAAGACTACTCCTATATAAATGGGGCTTATAAATCATAATTATCATGTTACAAGAATTCAATTCAGAATTTCAGTGGTGGTAGGTGCTAGTGCTGAGTTGGAGCTCATGATAAATATATCTACACAGTCAATTAATTTGATGCCTGCAGGTGGAATGGTAAAGATTGAAAACATTCTTAAATTTTGATCAATTAATTAAACTTGTCTCTCAGTAAGACTACTCCTATATAAATGGGGCTTATAAATCATAATTATCATGTTACAAAAATGTAATTCAGAATTTCAGTGGTGGTAGGTGCTAGTGTTGTTGAGTTGGAGCTCATGATAAATATATCTACACAGGCAATGACCTAATCCTTAAAAATAATTTTACAAATCTAATGAGATCGTTGTTTTAAAAATTGGATCAGATTGATTGATCGAACCGATCTAATCAAAAATTGATCATCAGTTCAACCTAATTTTATTATTAAAGTTAACTTTTATACTTGCCGTAAAAATCAAAAATTTTATTGCACCTTGAACCAATTTACTTGGTTTTTAAATTTTTTTATTTAAATTAATATTTAAATTTTATTATTTTATATTATTAAATTAAAAATTATTATAATATTATTTAGTTAGATTAAACCGATTTATCCAAGCGAATTAGTTGACTGATGATCCAAATATTAAGTAGATTCGTTGTCTTCAAAACATTGCTCCAAAGCCGCAACTTATAATGATTTTAAAATAACATATATAAAAGTTCAAAAGGCTAGCATTAACGTCGTCGTGCATCCAGATATATTATAAATTTATAATAATCAGAGAAAAGGAAAGGAGGCGAGGGGCGCGAATTACCGGGGTAACCATACCCTGGACGGCACCTCGCATCCAGCGGCGGCAGAGAACCGTCCATCTCCGGTGCTCCCGGGTCGATGATGGGCCCGGGTGTCGACACGTATAGTCTCAGCCGCCGGGGAATCCTGCGACGTCAGTGACTCCGGCGTCATGAGCTGGCGAGCACGATCCGAGCGGTCCGGAGGACTCGGCTTTCCGCCACGTAGCCGGGTCAAGGCGGTGGCCCCCACCACCGGACTCCTTCGAAGACATCTCGGTCTTCGTCGACTTCCGGTCAGCGAGGGATAGCCCCCTCGTGCGAGTTTGGTCGCAGCCACCACTCCACATCGATTCTTTTTTGATTCCACACGCATTTCACGATCCCAGTCGTCCAACCGGTGGAACTTTCTTTGACCGGCCTCACGCTTGCTTGCTTGCTTGGAACCAATGGGTTGTGAGAGAAAAAAACCAGGGGTGGATTGGATGCGGCATTTACTTACTCGGAACACTGCTGTCATCTCCATCCGCTTTTATTTGTTTTAGTTGTATTGATAGAGAGGTTATGGTTGCTTTGCCTAGCTGATTTCTCTGAAGAGCAGGGAGAATGGGGCATTTGGTCATGGTCTTTATTTTTTAATTTTTGGAAAAAAAATATAAAAATTATTTTTTTATAAAAAACATAAAAAGAAATGTTATTTGTTATAATATTTATTTTTCTATGAATGGTGAAATTATATGAAAATTATTTGTAGATTCTATATAGTTTTTTTCTTCTATGAAGCTTAGATATAGTGTGTTTTGCAGGTGTTCATCGGTTTTAAGCATCATTTCAACTTTATGTAAGCATGAAATAATAGTAGAAAGAAAAATGAAAAGAGATAAAGAATGAAATTGATGGGCATGCATAAATTGCATTGCACCTAAGTTTTATTTTATTTTTTATCTTTCAATTAAATGTAAAGAAATAAGGGTAGAAAATAAGAAAAAAAAAGTTGGGCAGTCATACAACTTTGACACGAGAACAATCCACAAGGTCAAAAAAAAAAAGAAGATATATATGAAGAGAAGGTGGAATCCTGTCAGTGCTGTCACCCTAAGATTAGGTCCAATCAATAAAATGTTGTATAACATAGGAGGCCATCCCAGTCTGCCAAAAAGTTTTCCTTTCGATAAACATGTCGAGCTATAGTAACCACTGGGTCTTGCAATAGCTGCCAATTATCGCAAAGTAACGGATGAGCATCCTCGTGATCCGCTCCACCTTGGATCCAACCGATGACGGTAGCATAGTCTCCCTCAATGAGGATCTTTTGAGACTGCAACTGTTGGGTTGCTCTGACAATGCCTGCCCATGCAGCCATGAGCTCAGCTTCGAAATAGAGTAGTCATGAAGAGAAGTCTGCCGGCCACCAGAAGTCTTCCATCATCGGAACGAATAACGTACTCTGCTCCACCAGTGGTACCGCAGATGCTATCATCAAAATTTACCTTAACAAACCCTAGGAAGGGTTCCCAAAAAATAGAAATCGCCCTATGGGCTGCTGCCGGAGCAGAATGGGAGGGAGCTTGGGATAGTCAGATTAATGGTAGCATCAAATCGCCGATACTCGGACACCAAGCATCTGGCTTGCAGAATAATTCGATGGATCGGGGTATCCTCTGCCTCAAAGATCATTGCATTCCTATCCAACCATACCTGATATACAATATAGGCAGCTAAATAGGCATCATGAGCTGAACTCAGATGAATAAATCGGAGAAAGGCATGCAGCCCGGCATTGCCATCATCATCCCAAGGCCATCTCCCAGCAAATGTTTTTAATAATTTTTTCTTCTTCTTTTACGAAACAAAACAGAGGGCGAGTGAAAAGGTTTTCTAACTTAATTTTTTTCTCCTTCAATTCAGAATCAAACGACTGCTTAAGGAATTATTTTTTCATAGCGATGTAATTAGATAGCTGTTGACTACCATCCTGATTTCTAGCAACACCGATCGATCATTTGATGTCTTTCCAATGCCATCCTTGTCAAACAAAGATGGTTATCGATTCACTTTCTGGCCTTAGGCAGATGCACATATTGGAGATGTATGACTTGCACGAGTGCTTTCGACAATGATCGTTAGAGGTTTTGGACTACATGTACCAGTATTTAGTAGGGGACCGAGCACTTAAACACCCGATGTCTCGTACTGTTAGGCCATGTTTTGACTTAATTCGACCATATATATATATACATTTTCCCAATCACATTCATGCATGGCGACATGTGGGAAAAAATATTAGTCGCATATGATTTTTGATTCAGACAAATTTTTTTTTTTTTTTTTGTTACAAGCGAACGATCACACCAGTTTAGGGTGAGTCAAGCCCGATATATCGAAATATAAAATCTGAGTAAGACCGATGGGGCATAAGTTACTCCGCCTTTAGAATCAAGGATCAGAATGGTGGGCAACCCGAGCAGCTACCCAATCAACTGCTGAATTAGCTTCTCGGTAAATATGCTGAATCTAGACATAATAAGACTGATAAAGCATAGATTTAGACGATCTTTGTGTCTTAACAGACAACTCAACAATTTCTATATCCAATTATATATGTATATATTGTCAGCTCATTTAAATTAAATTATTTATTTATTGCAAAAAAATATAGAAATTGTTGCTCTCTTCTCACCTATATATATATATTTCCTTAATGCAATAAAATGTCTAGTTTAGTTAAATTTTCAAAAGATAAGTTATATTAATCAAAATATTTGAATATATAATAAAGAACGTAACTAGAATGTGAAGCGCTTTTAATGACACCAAAAGAAAAAAAATAATAATAATGCTAGCGTGATTCAGCTTTCCATCAACAAATCTCTTTCTGAAATATGATCCATGTGTGGGTGTATAAATTAATATATGGAATTAAAGAGCAAACTTAGAGAGAATCTTAATTATGGGGAAAGATTTACCCCCACCATATTATCTTTTCTCATATTCCCCAAAATTTGAACTACGTACTTTTATGAAATCTAACAAAACGTAGATTAAGAAAAAAAAATTCTGGACAAGGTCATCTTCCTGCTGCACAGAAAGTAATTTCAATGTTGATGTTAAATTTGTCATCATATCATCATCCCTCTGACATCGCTCGCTAGACATCTTCAGAGCAATCTAAGGATGGAAACAATCTTTCACAAGGTTTTTGGTTTCATTATGTGCCAGTGTGTAGATACGCATGTACGTACTTCTTTTTGAGCGAGAATTTTGCAAAGTTGCACTTGATTTTATTCAAGGAATCGTTTAACAAATGGCCGTCCTATAATCTTATTGTTTAAGATTGTGTAGTACAATTTGATAATTTTACTTCCATCTAATTTACATGCCTTTTTTATGTTCATAAATGGAAAAAGTATGCGTCGAAATCACGCATTTGAGGGCATCTTGAATCAGAATGCTGAAAAATCTTTTCTATGGACAACTGAAAAGAGAATATTTTGATTAGATTGGCATTTTTCTTCTCAAATAGATTCTTTGTATGTGAGAAGATCGGAGCACAACAAGGAGTAATTGGATCTTACTTACTTGAATATATTGCTTAATTTCTGTTTAAAATTGTTGGCTTTTTCTTGAGTTTGTTATACATATCCTGACAAAAGTTTGAGAATAAAACTTAGGTATAATGTGCCATGTGCGTGTTTATCGATTTTATTATTTCTTTTCATTTATTTAGACACCATTTCAATTTCTACGTGAACATCGAATGAAGATAGAGAAAAAAAAAAAAAAAACGAGCATGCAAATTAACAGCACACAGTATTAAAGTTTTATGCCGGTCATTTTCTTAGCTGCAGAAGGAGAATTATTATTTTGGCCCTATTAATTCGATTTTTACATACATTTGGTCTATCATGCGGAAGGTTGACTATGCCCAGATCCGTCATATTTATCGTGAAGTCAATTCGACGGTAGACTGAGTGGCTTCTTCTATAATCCAGCACGCTGGTTCATGGATCTGAAGGCCGAGCGATTTTTGTTCTTTTCTGATGCAGCAAATTATGTATTCGAATCTTTTTAGGCTGATTTACATTAGAATAATGTAATCGTTCATCTGTAAAAAAAAAAAAAAAAAAAAAAAAAAAATTCCGTCAAAAGTTCAATTTATACTGGTTGTGTTTTGCTGGCACATGCCAGCTGATGCATGCGTTTTATTTCCACATGCCAACTTGTGGAAAAAGCCAGGAGTAGTACATTTGATGCCAAAAAACAGCTGCATTCCACGCCTGGCTTCCACGCTGGTACTGAGGCCACTTCTCCGTGATCTTTCAAAATTTTCAGCGTTCTCTGGCAGAAGCTCTGAAGAGTCATTTCCTTGTGGAACTTGCTCTTCCTCTTCCCCACATCAAAAGTATCTAAATATTTAATCAAAAAATAATTTATTCAAACTTCCTTTATGCAGTCAAAAATGGCATGAACGTCTATCAATTACTTTTGTTCTTTTACATTATATAAATTTTTTAATCTAATTTTTATACTAATCATATACTATTTCTTTATGATTTATGCTTAATTTTTTTTTTTTGCCAAACTATACTTTCGGTATATGCACTAGTCATTTGTAAAATTTTGTATTTTTAAATAAAAATAAATTTTAATATTTATTGTTCACTAATTAAATAGATTGTTACTATTTACTAAATTTGCATCGTGTCTTTTTATAAAATATAGGCAACATTTCTAATGTAGATGCCATTGAGAGACAAAGCTTGAGACTGAATAACATTTTTTTTATACACTTCTTTAAGGTGGGGGAGGGATGAAACAGATTATGTCTTCGTAATTCTATTTTTTATTAAATGTAATCATATAAATCAATTGAGACTAAAAAAAATAATGGTATAAAAAAATTTTATGAGGGTAGAAATCGAGTGAAAGATGATGCTATAAAGGCTGTACATGGGGTAGAGATCATTTTCTTAGCTCCGTTCTTTTTATTTTATGCAATGAGAGTTTATGATAAAATCATCTTATATTTTATTTATGTATATATTTTAAAATATAGTAATTATTTATCATCAATATGAATCATTTAAAGAGAACGATACCAATCGACTGAACTAACAGCTGTTGATTACCATCTAATAATCTCATGAAAATTGTAGACGTGTCGTTCTAATTTTTGTTGTCATTCTTCCATCAACAATTCAAAATACCATATATATACCCATCATGGAGCAAGATCCATGAACTGATGCTCCTCCCTTCTAGCTTTTGCCATCCTATTAAATCATCTAGGAATTAATCATTTGGCAAGGATGAGAGCAATATGGTAAACATCAAAGCACCCAAAGCACAACAACCCTTCATTGATCTGTGAAGCAGCTAGCTAGATTTCCTAAATGTGCAAGTAATGCATAGCCTCACGTTAAGCTAGCCAAACATTGCACGCAATAAGATCGAGATAAGAACTTTCATTGCTACTAAGAGCTATATCTTCTACCAACACAACACCTATTCTGGTAATAGATGCCAAGAAAACTTTGATTGCATCAAGTTAATTCTTTCATCTTATTAACTCTTGTTTCCTTGATACTTGCGTGGAAGCTTGTGATGGCCAAGAGAAAAAACACTCCCTTGGTCCTCAGCGTTGGAGCATCCATCCGCTCACCCCCATCAACGTTTCAAACGAGAGGAATACCTCTAATGGTGCATTGATGCATCTCCCCTATCCTCCAAAGCTTTCTACTTGCGTTTAGAAAGCATTACCAATCCGCAACAATCTCAGGGAATAAGAGGGTCTTATGGATATATATATATATATATACGTTGGAGTTGCCCCATTTTTTCTTCTCCAATGATCAGGATTCCAAAGAATATAATCCAAAAAAAGATCACCCTGCTTCCCTATTTTTGTTGCAACCACTGAGAGCCACAAGTTAGTTTGTGGCCCAGGATATCGCCTTATATCATTGAGGCCTAACTGGACTACTGGAGGAGCATAGGGAGTTGGAGATGTGAGTCCATGATATCAAGGAAGGTATCGAATAGACTGTTAATGAGGTGGCTCGAGACGCATGCCAGATGCTTCCTTTCCTTGTGGATGCATCCAATTCTGGCAATGAGAACAAGGCTTAAGATTTATGAGATTCATTTGATATATATGTGACCGCTAGTTTATTCCCTCAAATGGATCATATGTTAATTAGTACGTGACCCTTCAGAGCATTGAAAGAAAGGATTGGTAACTCTCGATGTCATACTTGGTCCTGGAAATGGATCTGCTTCCACTCCTGGTCCACATATTATCTTTATTATAGAAAGCCATACTCTTCTTCTGCTGCTTAAATTCTTCGTGCCCTTGTTCTTGGCCTTGGAAGCTTCCAAACAGTTCACGCAAGCAATTGCATCGATTGTGTCCACGTTCTCTGGACTTCTGTAGATGATGGGAAGTAGTGGAATCAATTTGTGTCCATGTTCTCTGGACTACTGTAGAGATGATGAAAGTAGTGAAAGCAATTACGGAATTGCTGCATGTGTGGTCCTGCTTGTAGTTTGGAGCCCACACGTGTTATATATATATATATATATATATATATATATGTGATAGCCATGCCAGTCCTAAAATCATGACTCCCATCTGATCTTGTTGAACCATGGCGTTTTTATGTCATTAGGGCCTAATGAACATCACACGGTCCATGCTCTTCATAACTTGGAATGATTCACACTTAGAAACATGGCTCTTAATTTGCCACTGGCCAACACACATGAAATTAATTGTTGTCTTGGTGTTCTATTAAAGTTGGTTTCGGAAGCCCTAATGATCATTGGAGCTGTGCACTAGCTCATCAATATTCCCTGAATACCACCAACTAGGATTACTTGGGCGATATGTTTACAATCGGAACTACTACTGTTGGATGATGCTCGAATGGAGTACGTGTGTTGCTTTTTGACATTAGAGGGGTTGGATGCAGGTTGGTTTAATGAAAATTACACAGGTTTCATTGCTAGTGACGGTTAAAAAACAAATTAGACCGAGCCAGGAGGCTACAAGCCCAGCCGTGATCCAAAATATATGTGGACCCGCCCGGCCACCAAAGGTGCATGAAGGCATCCCATCAATTAAGCCTCTAAAGGTTCACACACCTTCCTGAAGCCACCACAGGGTCGAAATGTCTGTCAAGGGGGAAGAAAAAGCCTTGCTACACCAGTGGCATGCACCAGCCTGCCACGATGATTATTGCACGCTTCTTAGTATATCGCACTCGATGCAGCATGGTTTACATCAGGTATAATGATTCGTTCACACATGAATCCGCACCGAAGGGCCCGTCTATGAGTTTCGATGATGCATGGGTAAATTATTATACTCGGTGCAAGCCATGCTTCATTGAGGGTGGCGTACCAAGGCTTTTTCATGTCAAGGGTGGTAATGGGTAGGGTTGGGACAGCTTTGTTCAGGTTGAGTCGAGTGAGGTTAACAATATGTAAACCTTGGCCCACGTCGAGACCCATTAACTCATATTCATCCATAAGTCAACCTGATCCATTTGACTTATAATCTGATCTAATTGGCATGGCTTGTTATTTTACCAACCTATTTTGATCTATCTAATTGAAAATTTACACTACACGATTCACTTTTCGTTGTGAATCAAACATCCAGGGTCATGAGTTAGCCTAATTTATGCTTTCTTGATTCAGATGAAACTCCACCCTGATGACTCGATTCCGGTTGAAGCTTTGTCCCCTGGCTGGCTTATTTCAAATTAAGTCAAAAGTTTGTCTCATAATCGACTCAAACCAAGACATATAATATATCTACACTGCATTAAATGTTCAGTTAACAATGGAATACTATTTATTTTGATTATTTATTATATTCTTCAATCCAAAGTTTGTGGAAAACTTGTTCCACATATTTCCATCTCCTTTGGACTGCTTGGAGACTCAACATCCCTAAACTGGACCCAACTTCAACGAACTGTACTCGGCCCAATATTTCAGGCCAGGCCATGCTTCGGTTATAATGGGCGATGGAAAAGATTTTGTGCATCGGATGTGATGCAGGTTATCACGTGCACCATGCTCGATAATTATTGCATAGCACATGCGCCTGTATGTCAAGAGCAAAATATTATTTGCATTTTTAACATGCGCATGCACGTGCCGCATACCAATCGTTGAGCGCGGTGTGTGCGACCTACTGCGCACCACATGCGGTGCAGCAAGACTTTTCCATTAGGTGATGGGAGTAACAAATAACGTGGACTCGGACCTGCACAAAACCTACGCTCTATCTGTGATGAGAAAAAGTCTTGCTGCACCGCGCGTGATGCATAATAAGCGCATGGCACATAGTGATTGGCGCATGGCGTGTGTACGCACGCATTAAGAGCAGAATTTTTTTTCACCTTTCGCACGTGCTCCATCATGCGCCAATCACCGCATGCGATATAGTTCCTAATGCACCACATGTGGTGCAGCAAAACTTTTTCTATGATTACAAACGGTGTAGTTTTGTTGCACTACAGTTTCTGCTACACTGCATATGGTGTAGCAAGACTTTTTTCTATGATTACGCGTGGTGTAATTTCTGTTGCACCATAGTTTCTGCTGCACTGCATACGGTGCAGCAAGAATTTTTTCTGGGATGAGTTATGGGTTTATGCGATGCAGCAAAATATTTTTTTTTGTGATGAGTTATGGGTTTATTTTTGTGCTAAAATATCTTTTTGAACCTCAAATTTTAAGTTATCATGATAATTTTTTAATATTTTTTAAATATTACTTTCTTAATATTTCATTACATTATATTGAATGGGTTAAAATTGATAAAATGATTAACATGCTCTACTGGAATGACACGCCGTTAATTTTAACAGATTATATGATGAAATATTATAAGTACAGTATTCAAAAATATAAATAATTAAATTATAATAATTAAAAATTTAAGAATCAAAATAAATTTCGAGAAAAAGATTCAAGATCAAAGTACAATTTTTTTTAAAAAAAGAAAAATCCAATCAGCCAAAGTCGGTCTTTGATTTTGGGAAAAGACTTTGTAGACCACCTTCGGTGCAGCAAGTCCTACGTGGGCTGCACCGTTCTTTTTTATTGGTCCACATATGCACGACACCAATTAGAAAAGTTAAGACAATTTTATGACATCTCGAGAAAAAACTTACGACACCCTAGTTTTAAGCTTACAATACCATATTATAAAGTTAAGATACCCGTTCAGAAATAAAAAAAAAACTTACGATATTCTAGTTTTAAACTTACGACACCCTAGTTTTAAACTTACGACACCCGTTCAGAAAAGGTATCTGACGTGCATTAATACCGTTCAGTTTTTTTAGAATTTGCGTATAGACATTTTTTCTAAACGGGTATCTTAAGTTTAAAACTAGGGTGTCGTAAGTTTAAAACTAGAGTGTCATAAGTTTTTTTTTTTTTCTAAACAGGTGTCTTAATTTTATAACTACGGTATCGTAAGTTTAAAACTTAGGTGTGTAAGTTTTTTTTTTTTGCTTTCTTAATGGATGTCTTAATTTTGACGTGACGTGTATTAATATTAGCTTTTTTGAAATTTGCATATAGACTAATGGGTGTCCTAATTTTATAACTACAGTGTCATAAGATTAAAACTAGGGTATCGTAAGTATTTTTTACTTTCTTAATAAGTGTTTTAGTTTTATAACTGTAAGTTTAAAACTAGGGTGTAGTTTTTTTTGTTTTCTTAATGAGTGTCTTAATTTTGACGTGACGTGCATTAATGCCCGTTCAGTTTTTTTGGAATATGTACAGACACGTTTATTTTGAAAGGTGTCGTAATTTTATAACTAAGTGTCGTAATTTTTTTTTGCTTTCTTAACAGGTGTCTTAATTTTATAACTACGGTGTCGTAAGCTTAAAACTAGGGTGTCGTAAGTTTTTCCCTCGAGATATCGTAAAGTTGTCTTAATATTTTTTAATGGGTATCGTGCGTATGTGGATCAATAAAAAGGAACAGTGCAGCACATGTAGGACTTGTTGCACCGGAGATGGTGTACAAAGTCTTTTCCTTGATTTTGAGTCTTTAATCACCGGCAAAGAGGAAGAGTCGCCACAGTAGAATCCTGCTTACTTGTCCTTATGGATCTTCTGGATACGTGGCAAAAATCTGATGGTGAAAGTAACCATTGGCTAGAGTAAGCCCTCATGTGGCTATAACTATAACCTATGTTTGATAGAAAAGACTCTATTCTTGGACAATGTATAGGATAGAGTTTTTTCAAAAAATATCCCTAAAGATATTTTTTGACTATTCCTTTGAATGTACCAAATGTAAAAATCTGAATCCAAATGATAACTTTTTCTTATCCCCTCTAATTGTATTTGATTGAAGGGATAGAAAAGGATATCCCTCAAAAAAATTGATTTAAATCCTAAACTATCCTTACAATTTTTAATATAATGATTAATTTGGACCGTTTGATCTGATCTGATTGTATTTAATTGAAGGGATAGGAAATGATATCTCTCAAAAAATTGATTTAAATCCTAAACTATCCTTACAATTTTTAATACAATGATTAATTTGGACCATTTGATTTGAAAGATCAAACGGTCTAGATCAAACGAAAAAAATGGAGCAGCCACCTCCCTCCCCAATCCACCTCCACCATCGCCGCACCTGCGGTCCTTCTCACTGGGGTCGTCATTCGAGTATGTGGTCGACGAGGAGGTGGAAGCGGTGGTATCCCGGATTGTCCCGAATCCGGAGGGTCAAGGAGGACAAGGTGAGGCCGGCAGGGCCGGCGCTGCCGGGGGAGGAGGTTGCAGAGGCTGCTAGAGGAGGAGGAAGAAATTGGCTGAAGGATTACATGGACCGGCTAATCTCTTCGGCATCGTCGTCCTTCTCCTTGCTCTGGTTCTTTGGGCGGTGGAGCCACCACTACGACGACGGTGGCGGGGTGGTGGTGAAGGACGGGCTTGTGGGACTTGGAAGGAAACCACAGGAGGGGGAGGAGATCAGTGACAACAGCTTCTACTGAGGGAGGGGGCTAGAGAGGGAGTTCTAGTAGAGAAAGAGGTCGACGAGGGAGGAGCAGTTGCCGAGCTGCCGAAGATTTTGGTGTTGGCGAGGCCAAGGACAAAGAGGTTGATGTAGCGGGAGAAAGAGGGTGGAATGGGGCTAGAAAGGTCGCGGTTGCCACCGGCGCGGAGAGACTCCAGGTAGGAGAGGTCGTTGAGGGAGTTCAGGAGGGGCCCGAAGAGGTGGTTGTCGAAGAGGAAGAGGTTTCGGAGTGAAGCCGGAGATCGAAAGGGAGCGGAAGATCAGGAGACGGCCACTCGGACGGGAGGGGGAGGAATGAAAGGACATGAAGAAATTTTAGAGCAAAATTATTTTTTTTATTATCAAATATGCCCTCAAGGGATAGTTAGATGGATAACCAGCTATTCCTGGGGTCCGTAGGGAATAAGTTCAAGGGATAACCCATAGTTAAATATGGGTCATCCCTTCTGCTTAAACTTTTTAAGAGATATCCCCTGTAGTTATAGCTTTTAGGGATAAGGGAAGATATTCAGGGGATAACCTCCCTTATCCCCTGTTTCAAACATAGCCTAGAAGAAGAAAAAAATTCTAATTAGATTATAAATGAAGAGCGAAGGAAAGAGAGCTTCGATTGCAGGAAATGAAATTTTTGAATGGTGTCCTTCTAGCACAACAAATGTTTGACCAACTCTAACAATAAAAAGAAACATACGGTCTGAATCCATCTTTCTCTGAACCCATCTTTAAGATTCATGCCACCAGTATTGTCTCCTTGATCTCCAACGAGCTTCGTTGCTATCTGTGAACGAACTCTACCGGACGATGGCGGAAGTTGCTTCCCCAACTCCTACTGTTGTGGATGGTGCCAAGGGAGGAGGGATGGCTTGGAGACAAGCAGCGGATAGCCACTTTGTCTGGATTGCCCCATCGCCTTCTTTGGCGAAGGTAGTGGAACTGGAGCTATGCTTTCCAGATGTAATCCAAGTCCCCTCAGAGGCCTTGGAGGAGGAATCACGCTGCTGGGAGAAGTCAGCGGTCCTTGCACGAAGCTTTGCTCACTGAGTTTTGCCAGAAGCTATCATCTGTGAATTCCACCGAGCAGAGGTTTTCAGCGATGTGGAAGCTGTCAGCCTTGCCCACCGGTGCTATATGTTCCGATTTTTTTGACCTCAATGCCAAGGATTTGGTGCTGAGAAGGCCATGGGTTGCCAATGGCTAGCCGATTGCCATTGAGGAGTGGAGAGCAGAGTTCATTCCGGTGGCTGACTTCCATTGCATCTGCCCTCCTTGGGTTCGCCTGCCCAACCTTCCGATCGAGTTTTGGATAGACGATATCTTTGTAATCTATTCTCTCGGCGGCTAGTCAGTATGTCTTCTCCGATTCATCCACCAAGGAGAAGAGAAGGGGCGGTTTTGATCGTGCGTGTGTTCGTATTGACTTGAGCAAACCTCTCCGTCAGGGGGCCAGAGTTCATAGAAGTCATTCCCCCTTCTGGCAGTAGTTCTCTTATGAGCACCTGGACAACATTTGCTCCAACTGTGGCTCTCTGCACCTCGCCGGTCCCTGCTCGCCCCTATCAGACTCTGACACCTCCTCGGCTGGATCCAGGTATGGCCTTTGGATGGTTGCACTCTAGCAGCGGAGGCTCCCCCATGGCCAGGTCCTGGAGCTTAGGAGGAAACCTTAGCCTGTTGCGAGCAAAGCTGGGACTGCTCCACTCGCCATTCCAATGGATGGATGGCAATCGTCGACTAAGACCGCTCGGAGGCACCTCCACCAGTTCGGTCAGCTTTCGGTTCCCTCTGCTTCTGTGGCAGATCAGGAGCCAAGGGGGAAGCAGGGGGCGTGTTAGCCTAATGACAGCGTGCCGATTGATGGGCATGCTCGGAAGATTGCAGCTCAGACAGAGAGCATGGGTTCACAAGGCTCTCTGAACTTTGACTTGATCTCTGTGAACCCCTTTTCTCTCCTTGGCTCAGATAGATGGGTTGGGCAGCCCAAGGCCCACAAGGATGCCAACCCTGGTCCATCGAAGAGAGCCCAGCCTGCGGAGCCTCTTTCCCAGCGAGTTGTCTCCAAAACCATAAAAGGCAAAGGAAAAGCTTTCCTTTCAGGCCCAAACAATACACATCAACTTCACCTTTTTAGCATTCCCGGACATACCTCAGGGCCCTATAGCTCAGGCTAGCACGAGCCCCAAGGTTACTTGCAATAAGGGTGTGACCCCTGTAGGGGATGGGGATGCAGCTACCCAGTTGCCTCAGATGGAGGGATGGTGCCATGACTAGGTCGTCTCTCATCTTAAGGAGGTCATTCAGGGGTATGGCCTAGACCTCTCGACCACTGGCTCGTCCCCCTGCTGGAAGTGACTGAAGTAGAAATGGCGGCTACCCAGCTGATGGATTGCACCAGATAGGATCTTATGGTTGGTACCTCGCCTAACAATTGCCTTTCTAATGATGACATTTTAGAGGACCAGGCTGGGGCCCGCCCCTCCTCATCTATCAAATGAAGATTCTTATATGAATTGTGAGAGGAGCCCGAAAACCTTCGTTTCGCTTCTCTTTTGAGAGGTTGTTGTAGCTTCATAGTTTTGATATCTGTGTACTACTGGAAATCCACTTGTCGGGTGCTAGCCTGGCTCACTTCAGAAGATAGGTTTTCAGATCTTGGTCTTTTTATGTAGTGGAGTCTGTGTGTTTATCAAGAGGTATTTTGGTTCTTTGGCGTAACACCTCTATTAAAGTGGACGCCTTTCACCGTTGCAACCAGCAGGTTGCTCTTGTCATTTCTGAGGGAATATCTGACCCCTGGCTCCTCTCAGGTATTTATGCCAGCATTGATTTTGAAAGCGGCGTGTGCTATGGTCTGAGATCCTTTCTTTGCTTGCTCAGGGATTTCCCTCCCTCATTGTAGGAGATTTCAATTGCATTGTGAGGGCCAATGAGAAGAAGAGGGTAGGCAGTTTGTTGGTTCTACGGACATTTCTGAGTTCTGGACCTTCATATCTTCTGCCAGTTTACTGGATCTAAGGTTCTCGGATCTCCAATTCACTTGGTGTAATAACCATCAGGGATCTGCTAAAGTTTGGAAGAGACTTGATAGGGCTATGGCCATGGCCCAATGGCTTCAGCTTTATCATTCTGCCACTGTTACTCATCTTCCAAGGATTGCCTCTGATCACTGTCCCATTCTTATATCCACTAATGTGGCTGCTCAGCAGAGGAGACAGCTTCAATTTGAGTAGTTTTGGACTTTCTACTCATCTGCCATGACCCTTATCTCTTAGGTATGGTGTCTACCTATGAGAGGTAGTGCTACTTACAGATTATCCAGGTGTCTTGAGCTAGTGAGATGTAGACTTTTCAGATGGAATAGATTGGAGGTTGGGGATATAGTAAGAAAAGTAGAGCATGTAGAAGTTGATATTGCTACTTTCCAGACCAAAGAGGATCAGGAAGGTTGCTCCCTAATTCTGACCTCACATCCCTTCGCACCAAGTTGGGTTTTCACTACTCTCTTCTTCAGCAGCAGAAGATTTTTTGGAGGTAGAGGTTTCGGATTCAGTGGATTCAAGAAGGGGACCATAACACTAGATTCTTTCACCAAGCCACTTTGAAGCAACGTGCAGCAAACATGATTCGACACTTAGCTGATGATGAGGAGCATTATCAGAAGGATATTCAGGTTATCAAGGATCAGTTATTTTATTTTTTTTCAGTTCAGATGGATGGAGCATACTAGTGATGGGTTTCCTATCCACCTAGTTTTGACTTCTAAGATGGTCTCAGCATGTGAGAATGACCTTCTTATTAGGTCGATTACAGTGAATGAGATTCAGATGGCTTTATGGGATTTTTGGCCTGATAAGGCCCTTGGGCCTGATGGGTTTCCATCCTTTTTCTTTGACTACTATTGGGGTATTGTGGGACAGTATGTAGTGCAAGCTATTCAGCTTATTTTTCAATTCAAATATATTCTTGTTGATTGAAACCAGATGCTTATTACTCTTATGTCCAAATGTCCTAATGCTTCCATTCCTCAGCACTATCGGTCCATCAGCCTTTGCACTACCCTGTACAAGGTCTGTGCATGTATCTTAGTCACTCACCTGCAGAACGTGGTACCTTGCCTCATTTCTTCAAAGCAGGGGGCTTTCATCAGAAGGCGCAGCATTACTGATAATGTACTTATAGCTCAGGAATTCATGCATGATCTCTAAAGATCCTCAGCCCGATAGTGCCTCATGACAGTTAAGCTGGATATGGAGAGAGTTTATGATTGATTGAGTTGGGCATTTCTATGCCGAACACTTCATGAGTTTGGTTTTACTAGCCTCTTCATAAATTGGATCATGGCTTGCATTCACAGGCTATCATTCTTTCTTATTATTAATGGTAGTTAGACTGATTTCTTTCACTCTGCTGTAGGACTGCGTCAGGGATGTCCTCTATCCCCTTTTTTGTTCATCCTTGCTACTGACGATTTATCTCGTGCTTTCTCTTAGGCACAACATGACTTACACTTTGCCCCCTTTACTATGGGCTCCCATGACCCCTCGGTCTCTCATCTCCTATTTGTTGATGATTGTATATTACTAGATCAGGCTACCGTCCATAATGCTACCACTTTTGCATCCATCATTTAGTCCTACTGCCGGGCCTCTAGTTAGAAGATTAATCTGTATAAATCCATGATTTGCTTAAGCCCGAAGACTACTGATACAACTAGGAAGGCTATCATTCAAACTTTGGGTATCACTGCTTAGGCTGATCGGCTATTTTACATAGGGATCCCTATTATGGGGAGACGGCCACGAAGTAGCAATTATAGTGACCTAGAGCATCGGGTCCGTGACTGTCTTGATAGCTGGCAGGTCACTGGTCTATCCATGATAGCTAGGATCATCCTTCTACGCTCGGTCCTCACTTCTCTTCCTTTTTATATCATATCCAATGCTGCTATCTCGATGACTTGTCTGAGAAGGATAGAGAGTAGAGGTAGGCACTGGGCCGTGCCGCCCATGGCACGGCACGGCCTAGGTCCACATGGGCCGTGCCAGGCACGTCACAGTACTGCTACAGTACCGGGCCATGCTGGCATGGCCCAGTGAACCGTGCCGTGCCGAGCGCAAAATTTTTTTCTGTTGGCCTAGCATAGCACGGTCCATGACAGGCCTGGGCCAGCCCGCCGTGCCATGCCAGCACGGCCCAAGTGGGCCTGGGCCGTGCCTGGCACGGCCCACCTGGGGCCTAGCCCGTGCACAGATCAAATAAAAAAATTATAAAAAAATATTTTTTTTGATAAATTAAAAAATTATTAGGAATAAAGAAATTTATTAATATAAAGCCACCTTAATGGTGGGGGGTTTGGCATAGACCCCTATCAGTTTATTAATTTAAAATTAAAATGATACAGAAGGGAGGGGGGCTAGGCCTGACCTCCAGAACATAATACAATAAGCAAGGAGAAAAAATAGAAAGAAAAAAAATAAAGATGACTTACTTTACATTTTAACAATTTAAAAAATAAAATATATAATTATAAAAGTAGAAATGACTCACTCATCACTCATCAGTCATCAGTAGTATTTGTATCATCGTTATCTTCGCTGGTTAAGTCATGTCCACCTTTATTTTGAAGCCTCGCCTCAGCATCCAACCAGTCTTTAAAGCAGATAAGCATCTCAACTGTCTCGCCAGTATCCTACTTCTCTTTTTGTCCAAAATACATCGACCTACACTGAAAGTGAATTCCGATGCTACTGTGGACATCGGCACAGCTAAAATATCTCGTGCAATGGCAGACATAACATGATATTGATTTTTAACACTCTTCCACCAAGCTAATACATCTAGACTTTCTATTTGATCTTCATCATATGCAGAATGAAGATCGTTTCGTAAATAAAATTCCAATTCATTACTTAAAGATGAAGAAGATGAAGAAGATGAAGCATGTGCATGTCTTCTAATGAATGAAAAAATAAATGATGAACGAGATCTAAAAGAAGAAGCAGAGCTTTGAGTAGGTATTCTATATCCATAAATTTTATCATTATATAAATCATAAATATCATTAAGAAGTCGTGTTACCTCATCTTTAGTAGGTTCAGGATTTTGATTCATGTTTTCACAATATTGATCAATTAAAAAAATTACATCATTTAATTTAACTCTAGGATCAAAAACAACAGCTAAGTTATGCAATGGATTTATCCTATTCCAATATTCATTCCATTTAGTTTCCATATTATGTATAATAGGCATTAAAACTTCATGATATCTATTTTTTAAATTTTTCACTAATTACATATGATTTTGTAAAAATGAACAAGAAGTTGGATAATAAATACCTGAAAGAACATTTGTAGCATCATAAAAAGTAACCAAAAAATCTTCTAAAATTTTACCTGATTCCAATCAGCTTCAGTCAATGTAAATCCTAATCCACGCTCATTAATATAAGCACTTAATAAGTTCTTATATGGATATGCATCATGTATCATGGCATAGGTACTATTCCAATGAGTTATTACATTAAGTTTAAATTTTTTAAAACGTTTACCATGATCTACACATAATTGTTTAAATTCTTGAAGTCTTGACCTTGAAGCATGAATAAAAGAAACTGCATTTTTAATTTTTGAAATAACCTCTTGAATTATGTTCATACCAGATTGAGCAGAAAGATTTAATATATGACATGCACATCTAATATGAAATAAGTGTCCATCCAAAATGGGATGCAAAGAGTCATTTAATAATGTAACAGCAGAATTATTATTAGATGCATTATCAAAAGTAATTAATATTATTTTATTATTAATATTATATGAGCATGCGGTTTGATACATAATATTTGAAAATTGTTGTCCTGAATGTAGAAAATCAAAAGCACGAAAAGCAATAATTTGTTTATTTAATTGCCGATCATTATCAATATAATGAGCAGTAACAGCAATAAAATAATTACTATGACCAAATATCAGAAGTTAAAGAAATTCTAGCATTTAAATTTGAGAGGCTTTCTGTTAAACTTTATTTCGTTGCTAAAAAGTTTGTCATAGCTACTCTTCTAAAGGTACGACTATTAGTTCTTTTATAAGCATGTTGTAGGCCTAATTGAACATATCTTTAAAAATTATAAGATTCAGATAAGCTAAAAGATAATTCATCTTGAACTATCCATCTTACCAGTAATTTTCTTTGATTTTCATGGTTATATGCAAAATTGCCTACAAGTGATCCCTCTTGTATATTAAGGAGTCCTTGCTACGGGAATCATGCATCCTATGACTCTCTTAATGTCTTCTTAGATGCCCTGTTCCCCAGTACTAGAACAACTGTAAAGTTTTGCTCATTTTTTACATTTTGCTTTATAGACTCCATCAACCATAATTCTATCGAAATCAATCCAAACATTACTAGTCCTCTTACGAGAAGAGGTTTGACACTCACTGACACTAGCTCTAGATGGAACTTGGAGTTGGGATTGGGGTTGGGGTCCTTGGGAATTAGTTTCGTCACCCTCAGAAAAAGTATGCATGTTAAAATTACTTTCGTTAAAAGATGTCATATCTAAAATTTTTAATTAATAAATGTAAAAAATAAAAACTAACCCATAAAAAAGAATTGAGAAAAGATCAGAGGTGGAGACGAGGAGCCGAGATTTGTGAGCTTCCTCTTGCGCTCTCGCCTCTCAACAAGAATTGACCTTGTAGCACTTGACTACTTGCTTGAGCACTTGCCACTTGTAAGAACACTTGCAAACTAAAAATTAAATTGCTAATCTACTAAAGCACTTGCTGGAAGAGAGAAATAATAGTAATAAAGGAGTTGGTTTGGTGTGGTAAGAATGAAGGAGAGTTCATCTATTTATAGAATTTCCAATTATTTTTTTTCTAAAACTACCCTTTAATATGGTCGTTTATGACTGATGGGCCGTGCCGATTTTTTTTTTTTTTTCTGTGCCGTGCATGGCACGGCCCATTTGTTAATGGGCCGTGCCAGGCACGACATGACAATTCTTAAGGCATGGTGGGCCTGTGCCGTGCTTGGCATGGCATGGCCCAGTGCCCATCTCTAATAGAGAGATACTTTTGAGATTTTCTCTGGGCCTTTATGTATGATGGCCATGGTATTTATCTGCTGGCATGAAACACTGTCTACTTGCCGATTATAGAAGGAGGACTTGGAATCCAGTCCCTAACTGTTAGGAGGAAGGCTTTGATTACTAGGTATGCTACTGGGTTCCTACTTGATCTGCACTGCTTCTGGAGCTCCTTTATACGTGCCAGATACGGTGATTGGACTCCTACGAACTTTCAATCTACTCGTGGATATTCTTTCTTCTGGAAAGAGGTTTGTCAGCATGCTCCAGTTATCCTAAACAACATCTTGTGGATGATTGGCGATGGTTCATCTGTAGATATTGTTCAAAATACGTGGATTGCTGATCTTTTCTTGTCACTCTAGCCTACTTTTGTTAGTATTGATGTTCCCAGCAATATGATAGTCACTAATTTGATCACCTAGGATCACTCCTCCTGGCATTTTCTTATGGTGTCTCAGTTCTTTGGTGATGAGCTTTCTCACCGGATCCTCACTATTCCTCTCATATCATAGCACACATCTGACATCAGATTATAGAGGAGATCCTATATTTCTAGTGCTCCTATCAGGGACCTCATGAAGATTTATAGGCCACAACCTCAGCATACGATGGATGCGGCATGGATTTGGCAGCTTCCTATCCATCCCAAGATTTAGCTCTTTATTTGGAAGCTTGCATGAGACTGTCTTCCTACCTACTCCCTGCTCTCTAGGAGGGGTCTATCTATTTAGCCTACTTGCCCATTGTGTGCTCAGGAGGAGGAGACTGCTAATCATGCCATCTTCACCTGCTCTAGAGCGAAACAGATATGACAGATTATGGGCTACCATCTTTGGAAATATGGTACTAATATGTTATCTTTTCTATGCGGTATTTGGAGGGTATCCAGCAGCAGGGCACTACTTGGGCCTACATAGCTTATCAGATATGTTATCTTGAAATCTGCTTGTTTTCATTGATGATATTGTATCTCCCCACAAGATAGTTAGGAAAGCTCTCTCTTTATCTGTTGAGTACACACTCCATCATACTATTCTTATTCTGACAATCCTGGCCCCTAGGGCTTCCCTGCTGTCTCGGTAGCGAATCGGCATATGGTATACATCTCTTGAGAGCCCTCACCCCTAGGATTTGTCAAAATCAACTATGATGGGAGTGTTTGGGGTAGATTTGTAGGTTCGACTTTTGTTACCATGAGTTTGATAGAGCTATGTTGGCAGCAAAGGGTCTCAGCCTTTTGGACTTTTTTGTTCCTTTGGCCGAGCTTTATACTGCTTAGGCTGGCATCTCTTATGCCACTTGGATCCTTCGTGCTTATAGTCTCTTCATTGAGAAGGATTCTCTTACTATCATCCAATGGCTCAGACATGACTTTTGCGACCATTTGCTAATCAACCCCTTGCTCCATGACATCCAATCTTCCTTTAGGATGCTCACAGAGTCTAGATCCATCATATCTATCGAGAAGATAACTCTGCGGCTGACTGGATTGCGACCTTTGTGGCCTATCACTCTGGGTTTTAAAGCTGGAAGCAGGGAGAGACCCCCCCTATCATACTTAAACAAATTTTGCTTTCTGACATGTCGAATTTGACTTGTGCTAGACTAGTGTAATTATCCGCTTGTAAAAAAAAAAAAAACTCTAACAAAAATAAATAGAATTTTTTGCTAATGAGTGCCCCAACATTCATTAAGAAATATTTAATATTTTTATTTAATCAAATTTTAACGAAAAATAAGAAGGAAAAGAAGTCTACTTTGGAAAGATATTTAAAACATATCCAATGCTTTAATTTTATGTAAAACAAAGCTTGTTAAAAAAAGAGAAAAAATAATGTAACCTTAATACATCTATACGTGCATTGTTAAGATCATTATGACATCAAAATCATACAAATTTTGTAACATAAAATATTATGTATATCTAAATTGCCATCATATATTTTATTTTAAACACAGATGTTTTCATCACCTTTCAAATATAATCATAATTGTTTGCATCTATATTTTAATTATATAGATTTATATAATATTATATCGTACAAAGCTTGGTATAATGTTTCATTTAGGTAGCATATGATGTCAATGGCACGCATACGAATAAATTAGGATGGCAGTTTTTTTTTTAAAATTATTTACTATCGTATAAAATTAAAATATTAAATATTTTTTAAATACTCTTCAAGGGAACCATGTTCTCATCCTTGCATCCGGTACCGTGCTGAGCATCCACCCGGCCGTTGGATTTTGTCCCTTGACTGCGTGGCGTGCCGCTATTTTTCTCTACTTCCCTCCTTTTTCTTTCTTAGATTTATATCCTTCCCCTTGGATCCCCACAACTGCTTCCTTCTCTCCTCCATGGCGGTCGCCACCCTCAAACCCTGCCGGCGACTCCTGATCGCGTGCACCAGAACCGTCGGATTCTTCTCGAAATGCCCGCACCGCCGGCCGTCCGCCGCCGATCCCTACTCCCTCCACGGCCTCCTCCGGCCCTCCGACCCCGAACCAGCCCGGCCCCGCCCCCGCCCCCGCCCCCGCCCCGGTCCTTCCCCTGGCCGCAAGGGCTTTCTGGGAATTCCTGCCGGCGTCTCCGAATTCCGTCGCTTCTCCACCTCCACCGAGCCTCTCCCAGGCGGCGGCGGCGGCAAGGCCTTTGATAGGATCTACATCCAGGGCATGGCCGTGAAGCCCCTCGTGCTCGAGAGGGTCGAGGCGGAAGCCCTGAAGGAGGCAGTGAAAGAAGAAGTGGAACAAGAAAAGGCGGCGACAGTGGAAAAGGAGGGACTTTTGGGTGCTGAGATTGGGAATTTGGAGTAAGCGGGGGGGAATTTGGAGGTGGTGAAGGAGAGGGGAGGTGTCGGAGGTGGAGAAGGAGGCGTGGATACTTTTGAACAAGGCGGTGGTGAGCTTCTGTGGGAGTCCGCTGGGGACTGTGGTCGCAAATGATCCATCGACGTCGATCCAACTCAATTACGACCAGGTGTTCATCAGGGACTTTGTTCCCTCGGCGATAGCGTTTCTTCTCAAGGGAGAGAGCGATATCGTCCGCAATGTTCTCCTCCACACCTTGCAGCTTCAGGTAAAAATCGCGCCTTTGTCATTCCCTCTTTGTCTCAGTTCTTTCTTGATCTAGTGATGTAAAATTATGGCATCGTGATTCGTTTCTAACTTGTTGTAGTTTGATCATGTTTTCTGCTTAAAATTTACCGTTACACTTTGCTCTTTGCACCATATCTGTCTCTATTTTTTTCCCCCCAAAAATATTACGGGTAAGTTAGAAAATAGACATCAGTGTTTGTTATTTTTTTCTCGTTCACTTGCTGGTATTGGCGATTCTTTGCAAACATTTAACCATGGCATCATATTTCCCATTTTCGCTACTGATAAAGTGTTTACTATTTTCGCTACGTCATGCCTTTTCTATCAGCAATTGATCATCGTATTTCCACAAGCTAGCGAAGACCAATAGGTTCCATTAATATTGCATTAGTTGTCCTGGATAGAAGCTATAAGAGAGTGCAATAAACTTGGTTCGTCGACAGATTTCTATGTCTTGCGGCTGAAGTGAAGTAAAAAGAGTTGCTAGCCAACATGATGCTAAGGTCAGCAAGCCAACATCTATTCTCACTGAAGCACCTTGTGCGTAAGGATGCACACATTGATTGGCTCTTAAATGAAATTTCTAGCTACGCTTAGGCAATTTATTTCCTCAGAGCATTGTAACAATTGAAAACTAAATACAATATTTTAAAAGCCACCATCAGGATTCAGCATTGTCATGCTTAACTCTGAACCTATTTCACTAACTATAGACTAAAAGCTTGCACCTGCATCCTACATGTTTCTAGATCCATTTAAAAAATAGACCCCTTTAAATTCATGATACAGTCCCGGACAAAGGCTGATGCCTGCTAGTTTTAAGGTTAGAATTGTTCCTTTGGATGGAAGCAATTAAGCATTTGAGGAGGTTTTGGACCCTGACTTTGGAGAGTCAGCAATTGGGCGTGTAGCACCAGTTGATTCTGGTTAGCTCAAGATGAAGCTCTCTACAGTTTTGTATGACAGTAATGAAATGCAGTTACATGACATGATGCCTTCTAAAAGGTTTTTAGTTCTTAGCTTTAAGTTTGGCAGGACTGTGATGGATTATTTTGCTGAGAGCTTATGGAAAGATCACAGGAGATTACGCATTACAAGAGAGAGTGGATGTACAGACGGGCATTAAATTGATCCTGAATTTATGTTTGTCAGATAGCTTTGATATGTTTCTACTCTTCTAGTAACTGATGGCTCGTGTATGATAGATCGTCGGATGGCATTCATGGGCGCCCTCTTGAGATCCAAGTAAGTTGAGCTTTGATTATTCCCTCTTAAGAAAGTACAAGTTTTCACCTTTTCTCACTTAACTGACATTTTGTAACTCATGTTGGCACCATAACTATCCCCTATGAACAATAATTTGTTTTCCTTAATTCTTGATTATTTAGAACTAGCATGCTGGTTGTTGGCATACAAGTCACATGACACACTGAAAGATGTACATAGTTCCAACACATGGTGTTGAACATGTGACGTGTGACGCCCATGAAAGATAACTGCAGTTATCCATGAACCCATGATAGATAACTGCAATGGCAGTTATCTATAATGAAAACCTTCTCCTATAGAAACTGCTCCTTCGTGTATATATATAACGAAAGGATAAGGGCCATGGGGTGAGAAGATTGAAAAGGGTACTAGAATCTAACACCAAAAGGATAGTTCTGACCATAACCTAGCATTCAAATTCTCATGAATCGTCAAGGTAAGTAAATCCGATCCATACATTTATTCTTGTATGATTCTACATTAGTATCAGAGCCACATTGATGATTCCCTCGTCAAGATTTTTGAATAACTTGATGTGCGATATGCCATGGAGTTATATATTTGAAACTAGATAAAGATATGCTCTTTCAAATTTGAAAATGGTATCTATATCATTAATTTTGGATAAGTGTAGATTTGGATGTGTTGAGAAAGATTTTCTTTTAAATTTTAAAATGATATATGGATACGTGTTATATTTTTTTGAGAGAGATATGATCAATTGAAAGTAGAGCATTAAATTTTTTATGCTGTCATGGCATCAAAAGATAATTTAATAAACATAGAAAGATCTTATCAATTTTTTCTCTCGCTGAAAGGCCCCTATATCAGCACAGAGCCCAATATTTTCCCAAGCAAAGCAACCGTGCGTCCTATGCTTTTCCCTTGATTTACTCATTATTCTAGTAATAAATGCATATACAAAGGATTGGGAACGGAAACGATTCTCTACAGTATCGAGATCCTGAGAGACCTCAGCCGTTTCATTCTCTGGCTACAAGGTTACATGTCATCAACAAGACTGGGTTACCCGTTTCATTAGCAATCAAGGATACGGTTGTATGAGCCTATAGAACAGATTTTGTTCAAGTAACAGATCCTGTTCAAGCAAGGTCGGTCTAAATATATATTTCTGTTGCCAGTGCATTCAATTGATAGGTCTAATAATCCTGATTTACTAGTTGTTTGTCATGACCGAGAATAATATAAAAATTGAGATTTACATTAGACTTGTCAAAGATATCACAAACACAATGATAAAAAAAAGTTAATAGGCTGACCTTCAGCATTTAAGTAGAATTGATGTTCACCTCTGATGTCTAACATGAATACATGGGCCACTCAGCTTTATGCTGCCTGTTCTCAAGCTTCTAAACTGAGGCTTCTGATAGCTGCATTAAAATTCCCTGGCCCAAGTCTTACTGTGAACGTGTTACGAATGTTAAACCCAATATTCAATGTGATTCAAGAACCAGATGGGTTGCCCGTCTCCTTAGCATTCAAATAAGTTAAAATAAAACGAAGGGGCTGGAGAAAACTGAACATGTTAATAGAAAAGATCAACAGGTGACATGGATGACCGCTTTTAAACAATAAAAGTTATGGGACAAATAAATTTACTTCCAACTTTTAGAGCCATGAGGCATAAAGAAAATTTAATGACTAAGTTAAGGAACCTATTAGGCCTGGACTGTGTCTAAATTTCTGAAAATTACTTGACATAATTGTGTCTAAATCTATTTTATGGTAATAATTATACATTCTATATTAAATTAATGTTTGTCTTGAATTTTGTTAGTTTGCCTGACATGAAATTTTTTCCCTTAAATTTTAAGGAATCATATCTGCTTGAGGAGATGATCAGCCTTAAAAAGCATAGAAAAGAAAAGAAGGATAGAAGAATCCTTGGATCATCACTCATAAAGAGAACTCCAATAGCTTTGAGAAGTGAGACTGCATGGCAACGGCTCAGAAGTTTGAAATCAAATTTTGCCGAATATAGAATGTTGCCAGGACAGACACTTGTAGAGCATGTAGGGTTATTAATAACAAGCTACAAAAAATTACATATAGTGGTCATGTACTTAATGATATAGAGAAGTATTCAGTTTGCATAAAACATTGCTAAGTTTACAAGAAAATTTGAAAACCTTCCGAGAAAGTGATTATCATATGTCTTCCAATACATCAGATGACAGACTTTAAATAGAAAAACTAGAGTTTATGAGAGGCTAGTTTACTTGTTTCTTGAATCAAACATTTGGAAAAACTTAGCTAGGATATCTGTATTAGCTGTGAGTCCCAATATGTATTCTGCTAAGTATTCCATAGTAAACCATCCTTAGTTAAGAAAAATGGCTCCTGTGATTCTGAATAGGAAAATTTTGAACAATCTATCCCTAGAAGGGTACGTTTTAATTAGTAGAGAATTAATTATTTTCTTTTCTTGTATATATGTTTTCATTGTTGTTCTTGTACATATGTTTTCATTGTTGTTCTTATACATATGTTTTCATTGTTGTTCTTGTACATATGTTTTCATTGAATAGTTTATAATGAAAATATTTTTGTTTATAGGCATTTATGATTGGTAAAATTCAAGTTGATTCTCATTGGAATTATATTTTCATAATTCAAATTAAATCCCCATGAATTCTATATGTGAATATAGATGTTGATTGGGAACATAGTGAACTTTTGCATCTATATCTTATGAAGTTTTTTTTGGGTTAATTTAATTTGGAATTATGACTAATGATGTGTATATATATAGGACATAAATTGATATTGCATTTGCTTTTGTTTCTCTGTAGTGTGTGATTAGTCATGACATCTAAGAATATTATTGCTGATCTCAACAAAAGGAAGAAATTAAATGGTGATAATTATAACGTATGGCAATTGAAAATTAGTATTACTCGATGAGAGTGATGCTTTGGAGGCCATCAACAATGTAATATGTGAGCCTCAAGAAGTTGAGGGAATGTTAACAATGCCCAGTTCAGACGTGATTTAGCTGCTTATAATATATGAAAAAGAAAGATTCCATTGCACGAGGAATCATGATCAGTTCCATGACCGATGATCTGGTATATGAATATCAGCAGTATCAAACTGCTAATAGCATGTGAGTTACTTTGAGAGAAAAGTTTGGGGGAACTTCTATCTCCCAACTTAGACAGCTAACTATCAAATTTGACACTTATAAGAAACTCCTTAATAAATCAATGAAACAACATTTAAGGGACATGTCAAATACGATCATGGAATTAAAATCTGCTGGACATATCCTTACAGATGAGCAACAAGTACAAGCCATTATCCGGTCTTTTCCTAATAGTTGGGAACATGAAAGTTAATATAGCACATAATGAAAGTATTAAGACCTTTGCTGATATTGCGTGTCACTTAGAACTTAAAGATGAACGCTTAGAGGCAGCCAAGCCTAAGGCACAAGCATATGTGGCAAGGCCGAGTTCTAAGAAGTTTTTTGGTTTTAAGCGCAAGAGATATAATGGACGAAATAAAGGTAAGGGTAAGGAAAAAGAGGCTGGTCATGGATCAAAGAAAAGGAATAAGTTTAAAAGTGCTACAGAGGAAAGCGCGGTGGTAAGAAAGACAAAACTAAGATGACATGCTATAATTATGGCAAATTGGATCATTTTGCTCGTGAATGCACTGAGCCTAAAAAGGTATTATCTTATCTTACCTCCTTTTATTGTACTTCTATATCAAGTATTTTTTTTTTACTACTGTTTTGCTCACTGAAATGCATCCTTTGTGGACTGTAGACTCAGAAGCCACAGACTATGTAGCTAGAGACAGAAATGAGTTTGTGAAATTTCGTCGAATTCCTAGAAGAACAAAGTTGATTTATTTGGGCAACAATGCGAGGATAGAAGTAAAAGGGATTGGTACATGCAAATTGGATTTGCAAGAAGGCCGGATCCTATATTTACATGACGTCCTTTATGCTCTAAATATTCGACGAAATTTGGTCTCTATAATTGCTCTTTTGAAATTAGGTTACAGTATGATTTTCATGAGAATGTGTAACTATCTCTCTTGGTACAAGTTACTATGGTTGTGGTTTTCTTATGAATGGTTTAATAGTTTTAAACACTACATATTGCAATAGTAATAATGGTGTTTGCTTTTCCTTATTTACTGAATCTAGCAATGATGATGTCAGTATGAATTTATGGTATACTAGATTAGGGCACATTGGGCAAGATAGAATGAATAGACTTGCTCGTGATGGTCTAGTGGGATCAAACATGAAATTTAATCTGTCCACTTGTGAATATTGTTTAAAAGAAAAAATGAATAGAAAACCATTTGGAACAGCCTACAAGGTTGATTACCCTTTGCAACTTGTACATTCTGATATTTGTGGACCATGAGTACTAGAGCAAAGCATGTAGCCTCATATTTTATTACTTTCATGGATGATTATACTCGGTATGGTTGTCTATTTGATCTCCCATAAATCGAAAGCATTGGATTGCTTTATACGATATTTAAATGAGGTAGAAAATCAATTAGACAAAAAGGTGAAAGCTTTAAGGACTGATCGAGTAAGAGAGTATTTATCTGAATAGTTCAAGAAACTGTGTAATGATAAAGAAATTATGAGACAATTGACCATGCCTAGAACTTCGTAACAAAATGGTGTTGCTGAATGAAGTAATAGGACATTACTAGATATGGTCAGGTCTATGATGGCACAAGCTAATCTCCCAATACAATATTGGGGAGATGCTTTATTAACTGCAGCATATAGTTAATCGACTACCTTCTAAATCAGTATCCTCCATACCTTATGAGCCATGGATAGGTAGAAAACCTGATTTGAGTCAGTTGCATCTTGGGGATGTGCAGCTTACATTTTTGAAACTTTCCACAAATATAGTAAAATGGGACCTAGGGGAAGGAAATGTATTTTTATACGATACTCTGAAACTCAAAAGAATATGTATTTATTGGTGAGGATTCTGATGAAAGGTTTACTGAAATTGAGTCCCGAGATGTCACTTTTCTTGAAGATCAATTTTTCAAAAAGGATGATATGGACAAAGGTTCTCATTTATATGAGATGGATGAACAGAAAGAGGTTGGTATAAGTGTTCGATGGATGACACTCAAGAAGTTGTACTTAATCCTGTTCTTGATAGTAAGAAGACAGGATTTTCTTCAACCATCTCAATTGAGTGGGAGAGTTGAGACTGAATTAGAACCAATTTTGATAGGTGGAAGCAATGATCCTCAATTACGAAGGAGTATTCGTTCCAAAACTAGAAAATGTTTTTAAATTGAAAACGAGACTTATATAGTTACTCCCCAAGATGATCATGAACCTACAACTGTCAAAAAGGCACTTCAATGTCCTACTAAAGAAAAGTGAAAAATAGCATTGGAAGAGGAGATGGAATCTATGAGACTAAATCAAGTTTGGGATTTAGTTGATTTACCGCTAGGCCACAAAGCTATTGGGAACAAATGAGTTCTCAAAATAAAGCATAAGGCGAATGGTTCTATTGATAGATATAAAGCTCGTTTGGTAGCGAAAGGTTATACCCCACAGGAGGGTATAGACTATGAAGAAACTTTTTATCTGTTAGGTTTACCGCTATTCGCTTAATTCTAGCTATAGCAGCACATTTAGTTTTAGAATTGCATCAAATGGATGTGAAGATAGCTTTCCTACATGGAGAGTTAGACGAAAAAATCTACATGGAACAACCTGTAAGTTTTTTAGTTAAAGGTCAAGAGCGCAAAGTTTGTAAGCTCAAAAGGTTAATTTATGGCCTAAACAGTCATCTAGACAGTGATACCTCATCTTTCATAAAGTAATTTCAACATATGATTTTAAAATAATTGATGAGGACCATTGTGATTATGTTGATGATATTTTGATAGCTGAAAATGATAAGGAGTATGTTATGACCATTAAAGGATGGTTGTCCATGAATTTTGACATGAAAGACATGGGTGAAGAAAATTACATACTGGGAGTAAATTAAAAGAGATCGTTCAAAGAAACTTTTGGCTCTATCACAAGAGAATTATATCCAAAAGATTCTAGAATGTTTTAATATGAGTAGTTGCAAACATGTGGATACTCCTATATCAAAGGGCGAAGCTTTGAGTCAAAATATGTCCTAAGAATCCATAAGAACAAAAGCAAATGTCTATTGTACCATATACAAGTGTTGTTGGGAGTTTAATGTATGCTATGATGTGCACCCGCCCAGATATATGTTTTGCTGTTGGACTAGTTAGTCGATATCAATCGAATCCTGATTCAGAACATTGGAAAGCTGTCAAAAGAATTTTAAGATATTTAAAAGGAACTATGGATTACTACCTATGTTATCAAGGATTGAATTTGCATCTTGTTGGATATTCAGATGCTGATTGCGGAGGAGACCTCGATCAACGAAAATCTACATCTGGTTATGCCTTTTTACTTAATAAAGGTGACATATCTTGGTGTAGTAAAAGCAAACATACATAGCACGTCAACTATGGAAGCTGAATTTATTGCATGTTCAGCTACTGTCCAGAAAGTTGTTTGGTTAAAAAGATTTTTTGATAATTTGGAAGTTCAAAGTGATGGTGTTGCACCAATCACTATTTATTGTGATAATCAAGCAGCGATTGCTTTCACTAAAGACTCCAAATATCATAGCGAAACCAAACACATTGATACCCGATACAACTACATTAGAGACATCATTAGTAAAAGAGAAATGATTGTACAATATATCTCTACGCATCGAATGGTGGCGGATCCTTGACTAAGCCAATTCCAAGAGATGTTTTTATGGCACATATAGATTCTCTTGGATTGCATAAAATATAAATTGTATTGTTGAGCACATATAATGTACTGTTTTTATGATAAATGCAAATAAATGTTATGTTCTTTATCAAGATATATATGTATACACATCATATTTTTTGTTAGAAGCTCAACAAAGTGATGTTGCATAGGTTCAAAGATTGGCTTACTCACACAAGCAATCACCTTTAGCGCTCGGATAGCGAGTAGAGATGAGACGTAATGTTAGGTATGTCGCCTCATAGAGAGTATGAGATGAGATTGTATATATATATATATGACAATCGATTTGAATAGCTCATTTTCAAATAACCTGTGAAAGCCAGATATGAATTCTCAGTGATTGCTTGTTGAATAAGAGCACTTAAAGAATTCAGGTTAGGCTTGAGCGATTGAACTAAGATATGTATAGTGTTTTATCAGACATCAAAAAATTACAAACACTGGAACACATGATTTATACCATGTGTGCTAGTTCGACGAATAAGGTAGTGGGAGAATAGATCCTACTTCTCCACTGTGTGAGACCGGTTAAGGTTAAATTAAAACTTCACAATAATACAATTATACTTTTGTTGTTATTTGGCATTTATATTTAGTGTCTTGCTATCTTAGTATGTTACCTATGATTATGAATGATTTGATCTATGGAACATGTTTAGATAAGCGACTAAATATGAATTGCAAAATTTCAAATAGCTATGTTCGATGTATTCATTGCCAGCCAATCTTGTCACTTAAGAAAAGTTAGGACTTGATTATGGATACATAATCACATTATTTTAACATGCTCTTTGAGGGATTAGAGATATTTTGATAAAAATGACGAGTCAGGGTATATCGAGTTGAAACTATTAATTATATAATTTTTTTAGGGTTGGGCTACTATGGCATTCCTAACAGATGCATGGTACTAAGCTCCCAAGTGCAGGTATACTCGCTAGGTCGCACTATCCAACTATCAGTATGAAATTGATGTTTAGATTTCTATTGCATTTTTCTTTCTTTCATTTTCCTTTCGCAATGAAGGTTTTATCCTGCATGTGCGAGTGGGAGATGTTGAATTATGTGACGTGTGACGCCCATGAAAGATAATTACCAATGGGCAGTTATCCATGAAGCCCATGATAGATAACTTCACATTGGCAGTTATCTATAATGAAAACCTTCTCCTATGGAGAAACTTCTTCTTCGTGTATATATAACGAAAGGATAAGGGCCATGGGGTGAGAAGATTGAAAAGGGTACCAGAATCTAACACCAGAAGGATAGTTCGGATTGTGAACAGAGGGTAACACTACAACCTAGCATTCAAATTCCTCGTGGAATCGTCAAGATAAGTAAATCCGATCCATACATTTATTATTGTATGATTCTACACATGGTGTCATTAGGTTAGATTTATGGGGCATTATTTTACATCTATCATATAGCATACCTGTTACTTTGCCCCTTAAAATATTCCAAACCTATATATGGTATCCTGGATTACCTATCTTCTTTTTTGGTTTCTTTCTTGTTTTTCTGTCTGATATTAACAGTGTGTTTAAATCTATTGTCTACAAATTATCCTGCCAAGGTTTTCTTAAAATGCTTGCATATCTCACTTATGAGATTTTTGATTACATGATTTTTGCCATGCAATTTATTTACAAGAAATGTTGCCATATTATATGCAAAATATTTCTTATCATTGTGCACAGATTGAGCTTATAATGTTCTCTTGGTTCTGTTTATTAATGGACGAAACAAGATAAAAGATGCCTAGTTTAGGTGTGGCAGTGTAGGGCATTAAAACTGAAATCATGCCTAATGCATAAACTTTCGTAACTATAAAGAGAACTAGCTTTGCTTGCTATGTAATTGCATGTGCATGCTCTCTCTCTCTCTCTCTCTCTCTCTCTCTCTCTCTCTCTCTGGGGATTTCTCTCCTTTTTAACAAAAAAGGGACCTGTCTTATAGGTGATGACACTGTCATGTGTTTTATCTTCTCTTTGCTTTTTTTTTTTTTCTTTGAACCATATCATGATAATGTGCCAACCGGCTGAGCTAACAGCTATGATGACAATGATCAGTGATGTGGACCCTCAACAAAACAAAAAAGGATGAGAGAAAAATGTTCTTTTTTTTCCATTTGTCATCATGCAATTGAAGTGCCACTTTTTTGACAAACTCATATGATTGAATAAGCATGCTGCACTTCTTATATTTGTAGATTAGCACTCTCTTCCACTGGATATATTGATCAGTCCTTGACATGCTCTTAAAGTACTGTCGTTTTCTTTATTTACATTTTTCTTTCTGGCTTCTTGTGACTTTCTTATTTTCTTTAGTTTGTTAACACTGATACACTATTCAAAATAAATGCATGGCATGAATTTGTACCAAATCTGATAAGCTTAAAAATAAAAGAAGCTATGCCATTGAAAAAGAGTTAGGGATATTTCAAGGGTAAGTGATGATAAAAGGCATTAATAAGTTACAAGGGTAGATTAGTGTACAAGGCTCCCGCCATTGTAGGCTTTGGGGGGATCAGATGCATATGGCCTTACCCCTTCATGCAAAGGGATTGTTTCCATATTTCAAATCCATTAACTCTAGGTTACAATGGAACACCTTTATGGTTGTGCCAAGTCTCACCCTCAAAGGGCAGTAATAAGTGGTACAGTGATGCTAAAGAATCTTGTAATAGTTTTTTTTTTGCCTCGGAAGCTTGATAGGAAGTTATATACTGCTGCTATGCATCGTCTGAGGTTATTGGAAAATGAAGAGTGTGGATGTGCACAAGTCCTCTGGTATAGATGAATATGTTAAATCTGCTGCTGTGAGAACTAGTGATACCTCAACATACCCAAGTTAGGGATTCACATTTGAACAATGCTGCAGTAGAAAATTTCAGTGCTATGGTTCGACTCCACACAACAGTGTCTTATTATTGTCTAGAAGTTTACCCAATGGTTGAAGCTGTCCTAGTAAATGTGACAGGAAAAGGGCATAAGGACCATTACTTTGAGTCTTGGCAGAATCAAACATCTTTTCATATCGTTATAGGAGATTTAATTTTAAAAGATTGGTAAGGGTTGAAGCAGATTGTCTTATTTCACACCCTGGTGATTGAACTTGTTTTGAGGAAATTTTTGTAATGCAAATTTTTTCCATAGCAGTTGATGAATCTACGAGGCATCTGAGTATGAGCTTATCAATATGGACCCTTAACCATGAGAGAATTTGTATGAGATGCGAATCATTCTTATTGATATATTTGTGGTTTTGTTTGACTTCATAGGAATGTAGTAGAAGAAATAAAAATAGAAAAGTTGATTTACTTGTGTATGACAATCCTGCAAAAGCAAATGCCATAATTGTTTTAAAAGGCAGTTATGGAACATGGGCAGTCAAGGGACCATGCATGGTGCATATGTAATACAGAGGCCACATATATGGTGACTGATTTTTAACCATTAAAATAGATAATGCACATTAAATACTATAAGAAATGACAAATAGAGATAGTGATCTTTTTTTGATAAAATAATTGAAATATCAATAAGAATAATAACAAACTGCTAATAGTTCTTACTACTAGGTGCCTAATAATAATAGTTATAACATTATTGAGGTATTCATGTTTTTGATACCTGTGTCAGGCCCACCTCAAACATAGCCATCAGCATTAATCTACTAAATCATCCATGCAGGCTTATATAAGCGTGGGCTAGACATGTGGCTCAGAATGCTAAATGGGTTGTATTAGCTTATCTCATAATGTTAAGTGGGCTGCATATGTGGTTGCACATCTGCATGATACTAAGTGGACCACCTATTTGGTCCATACATGGCATGAATGCATATAATAACTGGATATAAGCTAATGTGGTGTGGTCAAAGGCTGCATCCACGTATGGAGTCGTGGACTGTATTTAAAACACCGAATGTGATCCTTTGACTTAACATCATGGTCGTGAGAATAGTTGTGGAATTTAATATGTGAGCCTTATTACTTTTGCAAGTTGACTTCCATTTTGCTTTTGGAGAATATCTAGATTTTGGACACTAGAACTAAATTTAACGAGGCTTGCTAGTACATTGATTGAATATTTCCATCTTGGATTTTGTAGATTTATTATGATATTTTTATTGGAAATTTGCTTGGTTCATTCATGCTTATAATCTTGTTGCTTTTGTTTAAATATACACGCTTATAAATATAGCTCATCATACATTTATCCTTCGAAAAATCACTATATACATCTTGTTTTTGCGTGGACACCCCTTGTACAATGTTGATAATTAATTGTCTTAAGTATAAGATGACACTATTGAAAAATTTTATGCAAGAATCAACCTTTTACATGGCAAACTAAATATTTATTTTTTCATGGGTATTAACACAAGGGGTAGTATTATTATTTTACAATTATAACAAATAGTTACTAACTTGTCAATGAAACTTCTCACGGAAAGGGTACTTTGCAAAAGCAGGATGATTTCAGGAATATGTACACAAATAGTGAATTTTCAAGGGTAAATATGCAATAAGCTGTATTTAGAGTTGTATTCATTGAAAATTCCTTTTTTTTTTTGGAGGAGAAACTGCATGGGAATATCACTTTGCCACGGGTCCAGTATGATGCACTAACAGTACCTGAAATGCATCTTTTAACTTATCATCTATGGAAAATGTCTTAAAATTATTATCAATAAGCTTTATTTTCTAGTGCTTAAAAGATTTGCTTCCACAGGCTTTATTCTACTCTGCTTTGCGGTGCTCCCGTGAAATGATCACCATCAATGATACTTCTAAGCACCTCATCCGTGCTATTAATAACAGGCTTAGTGCTCTATCTTTCCACATAAGAGAGTACTATTGGGTAGATATGAAGAAGATCAACGAGATTTATCATTACTGGACTGAAGAATATTCCCATGATGCTGTTAACAAATTCAATATATATCCAGAGCAAATTCCTTATTGGCTAGCAGACTGGATTCCTGAGAAAGGAGGCTACCTTATTGGCAATCTGCAACCAGCTCACATGGACTTCAGGTTCTTTTCTCTTGGCAATTTTTGGGCTATAGTCTCTTCCCTAGCAACTCCAAGACAAGCTGAGGGTATTCTCAATCTTCTGTAATATAAATGGGATGATCTCATGGCAATATGCCTTTTAAAATATGCTATCCTGCTTTAGAATACAAGGAATGGCGAATTATCACTGGCAGTGATTCAAAGAACACGTGAGTGTTTCTTTTACATGCTTTTAACCATTTTCCTCTATGTGATGGATGCTTCATAATTGGCACCTTTCTGTGGGCCTCTGAGATGTTTTCCTGAGGCATCTTTCTTCTTCTTCTTCTTCTTCTTCTTTATTTTTTATGATATTGATCTTGAATCATCTTATATAGGCATTCAGTAGCCAATAAACCACTAGCTGGTCTTTTTCTTGCTAGTGATGCTGGATTTCCAAATATCGGTTCTTAAAAGGAGCAGGCATAAACTCTTTTTCTTAACTAGTATGATTCTTTTGCAGTCCTTGGTCATATCTTGATGGTGGATCTTGGCCTACACTATTATGTCAGGTGAATTTATTTGTATTCTTTTTTTCTTTTCGGTATTTTGTTTAGCTTTTTAGCTTTGCCAACCGTAAATCTCATTTGTTTCCTCTTGTTTTGTATCTCAGTTCACGTTAGCTTGCGTTAAATTGGGCAGGCCAGATTTAGCCCAAAGGGCTGTTGCAGTGGCTGAGAAGCGGCTGTCAAATGACAAGTTGCCAGAATAATATGATACACGAACCGGAAGATTTATTGAGAAGCAGTCACACCTGTATCAGACATGGACCATAGCTGGAATCCTTGTCTCTAAAATGCTTCTGGAAAATCCAGAGATGGCATCAATGTTGACATGTGAAGAAGATGTTGAACTTCTTGAAAACTGTATTTATTGTCTTAGCAAGAGTTCACGGGCCAAGCGCTCCCGTCTTGCAGCCAGATCACATATTCTCATTTAGCCATGCCCAATCTACTGAACTTTTGGGATTCATTCATACTGCATAGAAGAAAACATCAACATGGAGCAATTAATTTGAAATTGTAAACAAGAAATACAACCTTTGCAGTATAGATCAAGGTCGGGTTTACCCTTTCATCTTGATTTGTTGGTGTATGTATATTTTTGTTGAGCTTCTATCAAGGATCAATAGAATCTGGTGGATGGTGGTGTTGCAGCAGGCAATTTCCATATGTTGTAAAAAGATCAGCGAATTCATGTTACTGCTAACACTTGAATTCAGTTAAGAATATGTAAAGTAGATGTGAATGCTACTAATTGTTGCCAATACAATGGTTTTAGAGGTGTACAAGTTGTTTGGTCACAATTACATCTCTTGGTTTCTTTGGTGCCTAAAACATTGAATAAAACATTGATGAAGCTAGTAGATGTCCAGTTGGGTTTGTTCTGGCTGAGTTCACTTTCACCAACAGATAGTTCTTTGATGGATTAATCTGCTCTCCATTCAGAAGTCTATGTTTGCTGATTCATGCATGAGACCTCCAAGGCTAAGTGAAGCATTCAGTTATCTCCCATCTCCAATCGGTGTTGTTGCCCTTGTTGCCGTTGCTGTGGCTGCTGTCAATGTAGTAGCTTTCTGTTGCAGCCATTTTGGTGCTCCACTTTTGCCTCTTTGTTGCATGTTGCTGAGCAGAATGTTGGTCAAGCTTGCCGAAACCCTCCAATGCTACCATGGTACCATCATTTTCTCTCTTAATCAGAGCTCTCAAGAACAAGAGGATTGAAGCCATTTGCATGAAAAATGCACAGGTGCATCCTCTTTGCACTATAAATATATCCCAGAGAGTGCCTCACAAGTTTATTATTGATAGAGTATTAGGTAGGTTGGTTATTCTTGCAAGACAATTTTTAATAGATCATGCGGAAATGCTTTGGTTGCATGCAAGAATCCTGTTTCATGATTGTTGAAGTGTTGAAAACTTAGTTGGTCAGGATTGCCTTTCAACAGGTCAATGGTTGTTGATCCACCATCTAAACATGTTTGTTTTGGTTAGTACATGCTTTTTTGATGCTTGAAGATAATTCCATTTATATAGCAGTATTGCTCAGTTTTTTTGAGGATATTTCATTTGTGTTGTTTTGGCTTATAAATTCCAAGATTGATCAGGCTTATATCCTGCAAGCGGGATTTTTATGAAAACGTAGGCAATTTGTTAAAATCATATTAGAGGTCGCATCCAGTCTCTGGCAGCACATTTGGTCCACATTACGCACTATATTTTCATGGTCTTTCTTTTTCATATCTTGTTAAATTACATCAGTGTAATTCCCTGATGGTTGCTTCGTTCTTGAACTCCCTTACCAGACGTGTACCATGTCCATCTTGCACATTTAGACATTCGTCTGCTCAACAATTATAGCTGCATGCTGCACTATATTTCTGGTTGCACCACTTTTTTATAATATTTTCTTTAAAAATAAGAATTGACCATATAGGAAAGGATGTGCTGTCTTGGGACTGTACCTGCTCCTCTCTTTTTGAAAATTGACTCACATTGTGATTATTCATGGTGCAAGCATATATATATATATATATATATATATATATATATATATATATATTTGTGTGTATGTAAAAGAGAACGATTGTTATTAAATGATGGTTAAACATAGATAACTATGCCAACTGAAATACAGTAGGAAAACCAAATTATTCTGATGGTTACAAAATATGGAAAAAAAATATTCTTCTTCAAGCCATGCTCTTCCTTTTTTGAAATACCCCTGGTGATCAAAATGTATGTGGACTGTTTAAGGCATCCTTCTGCTTCAATCAATGAAGTTGATGAAATTTAGGTAGTCCTTGAAAATACAGACCCCTCGGTAGGACATTGGCTCATACAAAATGCTAGCCTAAGAATCCTCTACGACTGTTTTACTAACCCAGTATGCTCTTCCATTGCATCTATGCGGAAGAGATCAAGGCGATTGTGTCCAAGCCTGAGTGAGTACATAGCCTTCTTGTACTCAGCCCAAGTAAAGGATTTGTAGCAGCGAGGCATTTGGGGTGTGATCATCTCTGGGAGAGGTGAGATCCATTCGTGGAGGGGAGGTGCACCAAAGTAGACCATGGAGAGCCTTGAGCTGTAGGAGTTGACCATGGCCCTATGTCTCACACTAACTAGTCTCCCATTTGTCATAGCCTTCAAAAAGATATCATGCAAAAGATAAAGCTTAGTCAACACAGCAATGATACTCTAAGAGTACTATGTTTGAATATTATCTGAAGTAAATCAGAAGGTTGTTAAAGATGAACTTTTTAAAAAAAAGTCTTTAAAATAACTTAGAAAATGGATTTGTCCTTATGTAATTAAACCTGGTGGAGTAATTTAGTTAATTTAGCTCAAGCAAGTTGTTAGCTCAATGAGTCCATTAAATTCTAACATGCCTTTCTCGGCTTACCTCCGATGGCTGAGTTGATTCAAGATAGAATGAAGGTGATAAAGTTGTCAGCAAAGAAATAGGTGCTAAATAAAATAATGCCTTTTATAAATTACCTAATCTTACTCAATATGTACAAAATAGCAATCCTTCTTGCCAGTTTCCTAGTTTATCTGAATTATGATTCTTTCTTTTAAGGCCTATAAATCAAGGGAAAGTGTCATCTTCTAGACTCACTGATAAATTTATTAACACCTCTGCATCCTTCATATGCTTCTCTCTTCTAATGCATCTTATCTATATAAGTATGGTATTGCATTTAGGCTTTACTTTTCCTTTGGGTGATGGATCGGAGGCCTGCGCACAAGCTCTTTCCTTGTATTTAGTGTTCAGAAGCTAGCATTGACCCTACCAAAACTCTTTGAAGAAAGCATGATATCTGAAACTTTTTCAGTGACACCAGTCCCATTTTCCAGAGACAGCATTACCCTACCATAGGCTAAGCCAAGTGACCAACCTGAAGCAGATCACCAACCATGATATGGATCGTGTTAGGTTCAGGTGGTACTGGGACCCAAACTGCACCATCCGAGGATGAAGGAGATTGTATCTGGAGCCCTCCCACATCGTTGGATCGAAGGAGGGTGATGATCTGAGGGTCCGAGTGCTCACCAAATCCAATCCTACCACTCCTAACGTCCTTGTCCATGTTGCCATTCCTCATGTCATCCTTAATGTAGCATGGAGGGTAGTGATTTAACCTTAGCAAGGAGTCATTTTTTCTGTCTCTTATCAGCCTGCTAAATACCCCACTGTCTCTGAGCCCCAGTCCCTCTCCCAGTAGCTCCAGTATCTCACATGCCAGCTCTTGCATAGTCTCCACGTACTGATTCACCACACAGCTGTAAATAAAAGGACAGAAGTTAGAGGTTAGAAGTTTGAACGCAGGAAGAGATGATTGGATTGCACAGCAAATTGGTCGTCATAGAAGAAAAGACATTTCACATCTGCCACTTTTTAAGCCTTTTTTCTGGCACTTACGCCACAAAGGGCTTGTGCTCTATGTTTTCAGCCAGTGCTTTGCCTTTTCCAGAGAGCATGGCAAGATATGGCATTATTCATTCAGGTGTACCATGTCCTCTGTGGGGCTTGTGGGGATTCTCATACCTTTCTTGTCATTTACCTGCTTGCCATTACTTTCTTATCATTTACCTACTTGCTGTTCTTATGGATTTCTGAGTGCATTGGATGTTTAGGGGCAAATGGCTTGGTTGGATTTGACCAAGTATCTACTGATAAGCTCATCTAGTAGGTCATCAAGCCATTTGCACAAACTTTACTCCAGCTTGGAGGAGCTAGAGTCAATGGTTGGCTGCCAACAATTTTAGGAGTGCTCTCATTTTATGCTACACTCTCAAAACATCGAGTGATTAATTGAAAGACTTGCCTGCCTCCATATACATACGTAGAAGGTAAGGCATACTTGAACTAATTGAACCAAGTCCTTAGATTGGGCTGTTCCCTGGAAACCACATCCCTCTTCTTCTTGAGGGAGGTGGCTTTTGAAAGGTGCAACCCAGATTTCTTGAATTCAGGAAATTACCTTGATCCATGGCTAACAATGATTCAGGGAGCGCTCTCATTTTGTGCTCTGCTTCCAAAAGAGTGATTAATTGAAAGACTGCCTACTTGTACTGGTGGTAAGACATGCTAACTAAATTGGGTGAACTTTGCTAGTCTCACCTCTCTTCTCCTTACAGCGAGATTGGTTTGAATTCCAAAGGGACATATCCCAAATTTCTCGGACTTAAGTTGGAAAAAAACAAAAAAAATTCAAACTTATCTTGATTGGGGTTGTTGGGTGATCTAGTTAATATCAAAGTTTTCAATTAGCTGGTTCCAATAAAAGTAGTTTTTTTCATAGTTTCGGTTGATGTGATTGCTCAACCAATCTGAAATAGAACCTCTCTGCTGAAGTAGTATGTCTAGATTAAGTGGATATCAAATCCTTTTTTTTCAGGGAAAAAACATATATATTGAGCTTGGAAGACTATTTATTATTTATATACAAGCAATGGAGTGAGCATATTTCGGGAAACACATTACATGGCCTTTATCTTTTTTTTTTTTTTTTTATAAAAAAATTATGGTGTTCTTGGCAAGGATCTACCAAACTAATGATGAATTGATGGGCTCCAAGACCATCTCTATAATTACTTATCACAACTTTTTTCGTGGCCCTCCACCATAAGTTCACCACTAGCAAATTAATGAGCAACTAAATTATGATCCTCAATCCCAAATGTCAGAGAAGAGTGCAATATTTTTTATTGATATTTCTTTTTTTTCCCCCTTTTTCATTGAGAAGTAAAATGCGATAATTGAACAACTTGCCATACTGATCAGGGGGATTAAAAACTTATTGAATGGTTTGCAGAGACTTTGTTGGAAAATTTAACCACTAATTTTTAATTTCTAAACAGAAGCCATCCTATATAAAAATTCTCTCTCTCGGGTTAAGATCCATGAAAGCGATTAATTTAAACGATCCTAGGAGCAAACAGTTCAAGGCTTCCAATAACTTTAAACCCGTGAATTGGTGGGGATGGTCAAGCACTGTTTTTGAACTTGTTAATATAAAATGGCCTGCATGCATTTCAAAGCATGATCATATTTACAAAAAGAAGGACGTCTAATTAAGATTCCGGCAAAGCAAAAGACGTATTCCCATCAAAACTACACGAAAACACGCTTCGAATGCTACTCATAATTTCTTATTCTGCCGTCATACAAGCAATCAATATCAAAGAGATTATTAGTTCATGAGATACCTGAACTCGTTTGGATTCTTCCTCGATATCATACTTGCTTTCTGGGAGATGGAGGAGGAGTTGCTGTGGAGGAGGAGGTATTCCACCTCCCCGGAGTCTCCATTTGGTCCGATGGCCTTGCTCCCATATCCAAGTGGATTTGGAGGTCCGGCGCGTTGCTTCTCGGCGAACGGCAGCGAGAAGAATTCGAACGCAGCGGCCTCCATCCGCGAAACGACGTCGAGGGGCACTCCATGGCCGATGACTTTAAAGAAACCGGTCTCCTCGCAAGCCCTCACGAGGAGCTCCGACACGAGGGCCCTGTGGCACGAGAGGTCGATCACTGGGATGGCGAGCGACCTGATGCGATCGCCATGCACGGGACTTAGAGAAGCCACCACCATGGCTGATGGCTTCTTCTTCTCTAATGTTTGTGTATCTATCGACAAACGTTAAAGAGTGAAGATCGAGTGAGAGACCGGCTGATTGGAAGAGAGGAGATGGTAGGAGAGCAGTGGGACAGACGTTGTTATATAGAGGAGGCGTATGAGAAGAGGGGGTTGGTGACTTGGTGTACTGTAGATATTAATTTAATGGGGTTTCTGTGGGAAATCATGAACTTGAAGACGGTTGTGAAGTTACGACCAGGAGATTCCTGTAACTCGCGTCAAACCCTTTGACCACCGTTGCTTCTTTTAGACTGGTTTTTTTTTTTTTTAATAAACGGATGATCACACCAGTTTAACATGTGTCAAGCTTGGCATATCAAAGTATAAAATTTAAGATAAAATCAAAGGATAAGCATCACTCAATCTTCAGAACCAGAAATCGAAATGATGGACAATCCGACAGCTACCCAATCAACCACTGAGTTAGCTTCCCGGTAGATATGTCTCACCTGGATTCTAGTAGCTCAATGGAGCAAAGATCTGATGTCACATAACACCGGGTTAGCAGGTTCAGGATCGCCGATGTCCTGCCGTAGCCAACGCACCACAGTGAAGGAGTCCCCTTCAATAATAAAATGGCAGCTGCCCAGACTGCGGATAGCATAAGATATGCTAGCCCACGCTGTATATAACTCAGCTAATGGTACAGTCTCCTCTCAACTAATACAATATATTGTGGTGAAGTTTATCGTCAATTAATGGAACCTTATACGTACCAACATTAATTCACTGTGTTTGGATATTTTATTTCACTCCTTAATTCAGCCTAAGAATCATTTAAGCATGTGGAATGAATCAGTTTTTTCAGAAGGATATAACTGATATTTCAGACAAAATTGATATATAATAAATGCTCTACTTTTTTTTTTCTTCTAATTTATTTAGTTACCCCACTTAATCTAGAAAAACTTGCTGCTGTGAAATGGTGAAATAACTAAACTTCACTGCTCTATTAGTATATTTTATATTAGACCTCTTTTGATTCCTTTTAATAAACTTAAATTTATATAGATTTCCTCCAATCTTTTGTTTTCATGTATAAGTAGGTTAGTAACTTGTAGCTTAATTTATTGGTTGGCAATCATCTTTCTAAGTGTAAGTACCAAAGCTTAAATATTGAATGATGGTGAATGATTATATTGGTAGTATTAAACTAGTCAGGTTAAAATGGATTGGACAATGATATTGTCTTAAAATGTTGCGTACTATGCTATGCTATGTTGTAGCTTTGTTGGTTGGCGTTCATCTTTCGAAGTGTAAAATCTAAAGCCCAAACGTAAATGGTGATGAATAACTATGTTGTTAGTTTTAAACTAATCAATGCAAAATGAGCATCAGCTGCCGAAAATAGGTTGAACAATTATAATGGATTTGAGTGAGTAGTACCATGCTATGCCAAGGTGATCAAAAATAGGCATTTCTTAATTGCAAAACTAAAAGATATGAAAAATGAGGATCCATCTGACCTCAAATCAAAAGCGTTTGCATCCCACATGATGACCTGCATCCTCCTAACCACATTTTTTTTCTTGGGCTTTCATTTTTATCCTTTCATACCTTAGCTTGGCTCACTAAAAATGTTAATAATTTATGCAAGTTTATTGTTTACAAACTGAATGAATCATGGGTAACAAAAGTGATATCTAGAGCATGTTGGGCTGAGAAAAAAAATAGATTACACTAGGTATAGCTATTTAATTAGAAGAAAGTTGGCATGAACAATACCTAGCAAAGAGTTACCAGTCATGCCTACTTCTTCTTCTTCTTTTTTTTTTCCAAGTGAATAAAAGAACTCATTCAAGAATCATTCCAAAAAACTATAGCCCAGCAAAAACTGAAATAAGTCGATCTTCAAAAGATCACCCCAAAAATAATAATAATAATGACACAAGCAGTCCCCTTGGCATAACTTTTGTATTTTATTTTTTATTCCTGAACTAAATGCAGCCGTGACGTACGCATTGCCATGCATTGGTAACTTATTTAATTTGGACCATCAAGCGTTCACTCGAATGGTATCATATCCCTTGACTGTTGCATATGAAACCTTAGATTTTAAGTCAAAGTGGGGTTCTCTAGAAAAGGAATGCGTATGGAGTAGAAGGAGAGGCTTGGTCTCTTCTCATCTTCTTGTTGAAATTTTGCATATTTGAACCTATAAATTTGAATAAGAGTTTTATTAGTACACTGGGAGAGAATTAAACAATATGAAAGTTACTAGGGGAAGGACGTACTCTACGCTTAGATTTTATAGAGGCTACTACAAGGAGGAGGATTTTATTTATGCTATATAAGGTATAAAATATAGTCTTCCAGAAGCTGAGATCTTGTGATCCGCCGGTTCCCCGGTGCTTGTGGTCCTCGTCGGAGGCCGAGGGTCGTCGCCCGTTGCTATCGGAGACTTCTCCGATGGTTGGAGGGATTTGATCATTCTTGTTTTTAATTTGCTGGTCTCCACACGTGAACTTGACTCCACCGGCAGAAATTACTTCCAGTCTGATGATGGCAATGGAGATGATGGAATTTGGATTCTCAAATCACATGACAAGGATGAGTTTGAAAGGGCTAGGCAGAGATATATAGCAATAAAAATAAAAATAAAAATTTGAAAAATTCATTGGATTCATATTCAAGAGCAGCGAGCTAGGGGATGAGTTTGAAGTCTTCCATCTCTGAATCTGAAGAACTTGAAATCCAATTATTTATATATAATATAAAATTACTTTTATATCCATATTCTGACTTATCTTTTTAATTTAGTAAATTTATTTTATATATTTTTCAGTCAAAATTTTTTTGATGATTTATTTTGATACGTACTATTCCTAGCACTAAAAGTTTTGAAGTTAAAATGATTTCTAAAATAATTTTATCATTCTTTTATATATAATAATAAATTCTTGCTAAAATAATTTGTAAGATAATCATGAGCATGAAATGATTTTATTATTGTTGCATAGTTTCTTTAATTTTATAATCTTTTTTTATTAAAAAAAGTTGGTAATCAGAGATTTCATGTAAAAATGGGGATGAAGGAAAAAACCAATCCTTATTCAAGGATCGAAGCAAAGATAAGGGGAGGGAGGATTGGGGAGCATGGACATTTTTGGTGATTGGATGCAATCCATCAAATAAATTTGAGCTTGAAGTATAATTCTAATTTGACACTATCATTTTTCTTGAAAGGGCTTTTCTAAAGATGAATATTTTTTGTGATATTTTTTCCTATTATTTTCATACAAATCTTGAAAGAATTTGATCGAATTGAATTTATACTTTACATGTGAGTTCAAAGACCTTGGATTTAATTTTCCTAGACTCTGATGTAACTTGTTGAGTCTAGGTTTAGGAGCATGGTGGAACATGCATGCATAATTTTAATAAACTTGGTTACGAACCTAAAATACAATATAATGAACTCCAACCATGTTTATCGTAGCATGAAGATGATACGAGCCATTTGAAACATAGAGTTAAGGATATAATTGATTTAGTTTGTGAAGTATCTTATATTAAGTTGATTGTTTATATATTTGGTTTTGGAGTTTTATTAGAGATCTAGCTCTAGATTTTTAATCCCCTGTCAAAAGCTGGTGCATACTGTAAGCAAACTATATATGTGTTAGTGTATATATATATATATATATATATATATATATATATATGCTTATTTGCATGAAAAATTTAAATGAAAAATGATTGAAAGTGTGGCTTATGATCTAATTATGGTGCATTGAATACTTTAAAATAAACTCCTAATTAATCCACAGGCCTCTAGATGCTAATATTATAATGTCGCGAGCCCAGAAGGGATAATGTTTGGCCGAATGAGATTGTTATCTCTTAGAGAAAAGTCTTTGTATATCCTGTATGATAAAAGATGTGCACATCATATGCAGTAATTGACTGCACATGCATCAAAAGTATTTTGATTCTTTTTGCATCGCACGTACAACTATATGCACCTATGATCAATCATAATGCACGGTGCTTGCATTCCTGCACCGTGCAAGAAAGAATTTTCCATCTCTTAGACATGGGATGGACCCATGGCATGGGCTCTGATATGCAAGTGGTACATGCCTTTCAACGTGCCACATGGAGTGTTGCGGCACAAAAGTTTGGTTTCATGGCTGTTGGTGGCTGTCACCTTTGGCATGCATTTGTACCATATTAATTATATGTCAATATTCTGTCAATTTTAATGGGTCCCATGTAATGAAATGTCACAATATTCTAGACTAAACAGTAACACCTGTAGAGTAAATTTAATTTTGAGGTTGAGTACCGAAAGCTATTGATCTAGAGAGAATTGCTGGAGCTACGTACGTACAGAAGGGGCAATTTGCTTTCCCATGCAAGACCACAATGCCATCCATGTCACTGAGGGTAGTCCTTGTCAACAAGAAAGAGGAAGCAAATTTGGGCGCAAAAGGCTATCTGTTAGCTGGTGTAGAGGCCCATTTTAAAGAGTGTATCATCCTCTTTCTACTCTTAGAGCATAGCACACATTCGATCAATTCCAAATTGTGTGGAGATGCGGAAGCGAGATGATATCCCTGCTGAAATTCTGCAGCAGAATTTTGGATCTTGATCTTGGTAATCTTCCCGATTGATTAGCAACTAGGATTTTCTTTGGTTTCTTGCGCCCCAAGATTGTAAGAGAGGGTCGTGGCCTCTCTTCTTCCTCACGTGAACCTTCAGATCTGATCCAGAAAATCAAGAGACGCTGCCCAAGGAGAAGGTGCTGCTAGGGTTTCTTCCTTCTCCTTCCTTGAGAGAGGCGGTTCCAAGAAGATGGCTAGGGCAGAGATGGCAGCAATAAAACCCTAGAAATCTAGGGCATCTATATGTGAGAAAGAGAGAAAGAGGATAAGAGAGAAAAGAGAGGGATAGCTTATTCTAGGGAGAAAAGGGTTTCTTTCATTCATCTATAATCATCATCGTTACATGACTATATAACCCGTCCCCATGACGGCCACCAAAATAAAACCAGCACCACACATGAACCGGTGCCTTATTATATGGATAATAAACCCTAAAAAACTCCCTTGGACCAACCCACACCTTGGGCCCAAACCCAGCCCAATGATAGACTAGCCCCCTCAAGACCCAACAACCTGGGCCTTAACCTGTGGAGCCTACAAACCTCCACCCTAGGATTTAAGCTTTGGAGTACCACACCAGGCTCTACAATCTCCACCTTGGTGCTTCAAAGCTGCTGAAAAATCTGCACATTCCCTCAGACCCATCAGTGTCACACATGAGAGAAAGCTATCCCGTGGAAGAGTCTTCGTAAGTGCATCTGCCTGGTTCTTCTTTGTATGAACTTTTACCAGCTCCACTTCACCTTCTTCCACCAATTCTCTGATCCTGTGATACCTCACATCTATATGCTTTGTGCGTGCATGATAGATTGGGTTCTGAGCCAACTGCAGGGCACTCTGACTATCACTGTGTACAATACTGTACCCTGCTTCACCCCCATTTCCATGATGAGTCTCTTCAACCAAAGAGCCTCCTTGGCAGCCTCTGTAATCCCTATATACTCAGCTTCTGTTGTAGACAAAGCTGTAATAGGTTGAAGGGTTGATCTCCAAGAAATTAATCCACCATACATGCTGAACACATACCCTGTGGTAGACCTTCTTGTATCCAGATCACCTGCAAAATTTGCATCCACAAATCCTTCCAATGGACCTAATGACTTACTTGGGATATTAGATTTCTCCTTAGATCCATCTTGCTGCCCAAAAATTAGACCAAGTCCACGAGTTCCCTGAAGGTACCTCAAAATCCACTTGAGTGCCTTCCAGTGCTCCTTCCTGGGTTCGCCATGAATCTGCTCACCTGGCTCACTGCATATGCTATGTCAGGCCTGCAACACACCATAGCATACATAATGCTGCCCACGGCACTGGCATATGGAACTCTCTCCATGTACTCTTTCTCTTCATCTGTCTGGGGGTTCTGTAACTTAGAAAGAGACATGTGACTAGCCAAAGGTGTTCCAACTGGTTTGGCCTTATCCATCCCAAACCTCTCCAACACCTTGTGAATATATCCACCCAATGACAAGTGTAGAATTCCCTTGGTCCTATCTCTGTAAATTTCCATCCCAAGTATCTTCCTAGCTGACCCCAAATCCTTCATTTCAAATTCTGTTGATAATGCATATTTCAGTCCATTCACTGCTTCAACACTCCTGCTGGCAATGAGCATATCATCCACATACAGAAGGAGATACAGTGCATCATCCTCATCCACATCTTTCACATAGACACAAGTATCATGTTCACATCTAGAAAATCCAAGGCCCAAAATAAAAGTGTCAAACCTTTTGTACCACTGACGGGGTGACTGCTTCAAACCATAGAGCGATTTCTTTAGTAGACACACTTTTTCTTCCAATCCAGATTCCTTGAAACCCTCTGGTTGCTTCATGTATATCCTCTCCTCTAGACTCCCATGTAAGAAAGCCGTCTTCACGTCCATCTGCTGCAACTCCATACCATGTTGTGCTACGAGAGATAACAACACACGAATTGAAGCATGACGTACCACTGGAGAGAATACCTCTGTGTAGTCCACTCCCTCTCTCTGTGAGAACCCCTTAGCAACAAGCCTTGCTTTGTATCTGACTCCACCTTGCTCTGAAGGTGCCTCCTTCTTTGTGAACACCCATTTTGAACCAATGGCCCGAGCATCTCTAGGTAGATCCACTAGCTGCCATGTCTTGTTCTTTTCCAGGGACTCCATCTCCTCCATCATGGCCTGCATCCATGAGTCTCTTTCTGAACTTTCCATGGCTTCTTGGAAGGTCTCTGGATCTTCATTTGCAGTGATTAGAGCATAGGAAATCATGTCATCAATGCGATACCGAGCAGGTTTGATGATGGTACGCTTTGCCTTGTGTAGTGCCACACCCCTTTGATCATCTCTCAAAGCTGAAGTGTGTGACTCCACCTGCACCTCCTTTTGGATTGATGGCTCTTCTGGCTGATCCTTTACATGTATTGGAACATTCATACCAAACTCCACCTCAAAAGAAGCATGTTTTGAAGTAGAAGTAGAAGGTACATCACCTGTCAGCCAATGCTGTCCACTGCTGTCCTGTTCAGCCTTTTCAGCTCCATCTGCAATCTCTGACCTCTTCAAGATGCTCTTCTCATCAAAAATAATGTCTCTACTGATGATACACTTCTGTGAATCTGAACTCCATAGCAAATAGCCTTTAACTCCCTGTGGATACCCGATGAAGATCAGCCTTTGTGATTTTGGGTCCAGCTTGCTCCTTTCAGTTGCCTCCACATGTGCATAGGCTGGGCAACCAAAAATCCTTAGGTGTCCAAGCTCCACCTTCTTCCCACTCCAGATCTCCTCTGGAATGCCTCCATCAAGTTTTCTATTAGGGGACCTGTTAACAAGAAAACCAGAGAACATAATTGCATCACCCCAAAAGACCTTGGGCAGTGATGCCTGCAGCCTCAAACTCCTAGCCTTCTCTGTCAATGTACGATTCATCCTCTCTGCCACACCATTCTGCTGGGGAGTCATCCTCACTGTGTAATGGCGTTGGATCCCATTTTCCTCACAGTAGCTTCTGAATTCATTGCTTGTATACTCCCCTCCATTGTCAGATCTCAAACACTTCACTGGTTTTCCTGTCTCCTTTTCAACACCAACTCTCCAAGCTTTAAACCGGGCAAATACCTCTGATTTTTCTCTTATCAGATATACCCATACCTTCCTGGAGTAGTCATCAATGAAGGTCAAAAAATACTTAGCCCCACCTCTGGCTGACACAGGGGCCGGTCCCCATACATCTGAGTGAACTAGTTCCAGAATACCTTCACTCTGCTTGGAACTGCTGGCAAATCTCACCCTATGTTGTTTGCCATAAATACAGGGCTCACAGATGTCATTGTCCTCCTTCTTAAGTGCTGGAATCAGACCTCTTTTGCTGAGTTCTATAAGCCCTTTATCACTCATGTGTCCCATTCGATAGTGCCACAGTTTATAGACCAACTGTTCCTCCTGTGCCGCTGCTAGCACCTCTGCACCATCTATGGCCACTGAGCCTTCCATCTGATAGAGATTATTTTCCAACCTTCTCCCTTTCATCACCACTAATGCACCCTTGGTTATCCTCAAACATCCACTCCCCGGCTGGCTTCCAAAAGCATACCCATGCTTCTCCAGGTAGCCCAAAGAAATTAGATTCTTCTTCAACTCCGGGACATGTTTGACATTGGTAAAGTCCTTATAACCCCATCATACATCCTCACCCTTATGCTTCCAACTCCAGCAACCTTACAAGGATGATTATCACCAAGGCATACACTCCCTCCATCAGATTCTTCATAAGTTGCAAACCACTCCCTATGCGAAGTATAATGGTGAGAACATGCTGAGTCAAGTGTCCAACAACTATCACACTTCTTGGTCCCATCTGAAACTACCAGTACATCATCTTCACTGTCTTCAGATGAATTTGCACCACCATTGCTGGCTGAACCTCCCTTGGAAATGCCCTTCCCCTTCTCATTCTTCAGAAGTGGGCAATTTCTCTTCAGGTGACCAATCTGATGACACTTGTAACACTTCCATGCTTTCTGCTTGCCCGAGACTTAGATCTGCCTTTGGACTTGCCTCTAACCTTTTCCCAGGGTCTTCCTTGCCTCTCATTCATAGCAAGTACCTCTGTGTTAGAGTTTCCCATGCGGATCTTTTCTCTTTGCTGGTTTGATCTCAGCACCCCCACAACCTCTTCATAATTCAGGGTCTCCTTCCCATACACCAAGGTTGTAATCAGACCATCATAGGAACTGGGTAGCGAACACAACAAGATGAGGGTCTTGTCTTCTTCATCAATCTTCACATCAAGGCTCATCACCTCTGAGCACACTTGATTGAATTTCTGAATATGGGCCACAAGATCTCCTCCCTCAGGCATTCTCAAGCTGTACAATTGTTTCTTCAACCACAACTTGTTTGTCATGCTCTTTCCCATGTAAGTGTTCTCTAAAGTTTTCCAGAGCCCCCTTGCCGTGGTTTGCGTGCAAATCTCCGGCAAGACTTGATCAGCCAACACATCCTGATTGTGCTAAATGCAATCTCCTCTAACTCTCCCAATCCTCACAACTTACATATGGTCTTTGTTTCACCAAGACCTTATAAATCCTTTGCTGTACCAATAAATCCTTCACCTTTGCTGCCATAGGGTGAAGTTTCCCTTGCCATCATACTTTTCAAAATCGAATTTAAAGCTACTAGATGCCATATCCAACCAAGAAACAATGCACACACAAAAACAGAAAATTAAACTTGCTGCAGAAATTTCTGGTTTGATATCTTACCAAGAAATGCCCAAGATCCAATCTTTTCTCCACCAAATCACGAGGCTCTGATACCAAATGAAGAGTGGATCGTCCTCTTTCTACCCTTGGAGCATAGCACGCATTCGACCAGCCCCAAGTCGTGTGGAGATGCGGAAGCGAGATTATATCCCTGCTGAAATTTGCAGCAGAATTTTGGATCTTGATCTTGGTAATCTTTCCGGATTGATTAGCAACTAAGATTTTCTTTGGTTTCTTGCGCCCCAAGATTGTAAGAGAGGTCATGGCCTCTCTTCTTCCTCACGTGAACCTTCAGATCTGATCCAGAAAATCAAGAGACGCTACCCAAGGAGAAGGTGCTGCTAGGGTTTCTTCTTTCTCCTTCCTTGAGAGAGGCGGTTCCAAGAAGATGGCTAGGGCAGAGATGGCAGCAATAAAACCCTAGAAATCTAGGGCATCTATATGTGAGAAAGAGAGATAGATGTGGATAAGAGAAAAGGAGAGGGATAGCTTATTCTTGGGAGAAAAGAGTTTCTTTCATTCATCTATAATTATCATCGTTACATGATTATATCAACCCCGTCCCATGATGGCCACCCAAAATAAAACCAGCACCACATATGAACCGGTGCCTTATTATATGGATAATAAACCCTAAAAAATACCCTTGGACTAGCCCATACCTTGGACCCAAACCTAGCCCAATAATAGACTAGCCCCTCAAGACCCAACAATTTGGGCCTTAAACATGTGGAGCCTATAAACCTCCACCTTAGGATTTAAGCTTTGGAGTACACACCAGGCTCTACACATTTAACATTCTTTTCCAATAGAAAAAATTTTGTGCATCGGATGCAGTGCAAACCGTCAGCATCATGCTCAGCAATTAGCGCGTAATGGATACACGCATGCATATTAAAAGCAGAAATATCTTTTTTGTCTTTAGCATGCACACGCCATGCGTTAATTGTTCAATGCAATACAGCAGGAATTGCATGGCATCCGATGCGCAACAAGACTTTTTCTTTCTCGTGAAGGCACTAAATTCCTCTGAAATTTAAACGGCATGAGATTACCTTTCAAATTGAATGCCTTGTAGCCATGAATACATGCCACAAAATAAGAATAAGAATCTTTCAATGTTTCCATATTTCAAATCATGACTGCCTCGGCCATCACTATCTTAGACTAGAAGTTAATTAAATAAAAGAATTTGAAGAATATGGCCTTTTCCTTTCTTTCGCATTGACCATGGTTATTGTATCAATGTTGTGCCTCAAAATTTCAGAGCGTGAAGGTGAAGGCAAGTTGTCCATCCCTTTCAGTGTCTTTGTCACTGATATGATCTTATTCTACCAATTAAGCATCAACTTGTACACTGATTGATGCATTCTATAGAATTAGCATATCATCCAGAGACCAACTTGATTCCTTGGTAACCAGACCTGTTAAGGAAAATGAGTTCTTAAGAAAAAATGTAGTGCGGTTGGCCAACCAGGGTCCCATCTGAATTGATTTTTAAAGACCAGTTGATCACCCACTCCCTTTTATTTGTACATCAAATAAATCACCAATATTGTTTTGATCATAACAATTAATGGAACAGCCTATGATGCTCCTATCAATAACTCACAAAATTCTTCTACACTTATATTTGACCAGTAGAAGTGTCAGTCCAAATGATCAAATCTGAAAAGAATTAAGGAAGTGCGTCTGGAAGAGATTCCTCAACCCCTGGAAGTCAAGATTGGCGGTTTGGAAGTTTCATTTGGTCTCCTGCGAGTTTAGCATGCAGCCAGAATTAGGGAGTATTGAATTAGGTTATTGGAAGTCAGCAGAACATTAGAAAAGAAATTAAATTAAAAAAAGAATTGATTAATTAGGTCTTAGGATTGGCGATAAATTATTATGTGATAGGCAGCATGGAAGCTTTGTTGTGAAGACTGAACCAAGCAGTACGAATTGGTGGCCAAAATCATTTTCAATGCACTTCAGTACACATGCGTGCAAAATATTTGTTAGGTGCAAGTAGAAGTAGTGCGCTTGACATAAATTTCTTTGCTTAGAGAAACAAACACATGAAACATTTAACAGAAAAATATTTCATTAAAAAGAAGAAGGAAAATCATGATATATATATATATATATATATATATATATATATATATATATATATATATATAAGATATGAGAAAATTTTAGTGTAATTAGAATGAGAGAGAATGATGAAACCAAGTAAACTAATTAATATCCAACGCCCAATGACTTTATCACCATAATCAATTGGTATCCTGTTCATATTTTCGTAGTTTGGTTGAAATCCTCATAATTGTATGATATAAATTATTTCATATGCCATAATCCCAGTGATCTAATGATTTGCATGAAATAATAGAGATTCAAATGCGGCAACATACATCATGTACATGGAGTATATATATGAAGTTTTAAATGATGTTTATTACTCCATTATACAATGCAACCCTACCAAAATCATTATTGAACATAATAACAGTTATCTTGAAAAGCAACTTTTAAATTTTTAACATTAAAATTCACTAAAATAATAGTTATTATAGTGTTGACATAATGAAAAAAAATGGATAATAACAACAAAATAATGCTATCCTTTCCTTCATTTTTTTTAATTAGATAAAATGATTTCTTTTGCTGAACAATCCAGCTACTTTTGGAGAGAATTCTGAACCAAACAAATACTGATTTGAAAAATATAAATTGATTTAAAAGTAAAAACTAATAATGAACATTATTTATGTTATAAAGATCGTACATAACAGAAAATAATAGAAAATAACAATTATTATATTTGTCTGCGTTGTTTACTCCAATAACATGACTTTTTTTGTTCTGGTCTCAGTTAAAACTTTCAATGGAGACGCTTTGAACATTGGATAGCTGGAGCAACATATTGCAAGCTAATCAAATGCACTTAATTTATTGTTTATAATGAGACTGCTTGCAGATATATATATATATATATATATATATATATATTGAGGCACCCGAGAAAGCTCCAGGGCGTGATTGGCGGATTGCGAGCATATATACATCCATCAGAAAGTAGCTTGGATGGGAAAAGCTGAGCTGGAATAAAAGGTGGTGCCAAAAATGGGCGACATCCTTCCATATGGAGCAGGTTGATGGTTCCATTCCCACAAGTCATGCAGTTGATGGAGTTATACCCATATATGGACTTTAACAAGAAACAAGGAGATAAAAGCCTTTCACAAAACGATAGGTGAAATGGGAGCTTTGGATTGGCTTCCCTTTTCAAGTTGGGTTGATACAGAGCTGAAACCATGACAGGACAACTGCAGCCATATTCCTCTCTCTCTCTCTCTCTCTCTATCTATCTATCTATCTTCTTTCTTTCTTTCTTTCTTTCTTTCTTGCTGCCTCTCTCAGTGGGGAATAACATGGGGAATGATGAACAGGGCTGATTGGAGTGATTTGCCACCTTATGGGACCCTCCATCCTGCTTTCATGAGGGGTTTTTAATCCTCCATTCTGATCCAAACAAATAGTCGATCTGAATGCCATGGATGTTGGACTTGGTATCTGCATGGCATATGATAGAATTTGGATAATAGCATTGATAACTCTCTAGGATATTTTCAGCAAAGGGATATTGTGAGATTTTTTTTCACAACTTAAATCATCATATAACTTATTTGTACAAAATAAATTAGTTTTGCTAAAAAATAAAATTAGTAGCAACATCAACAATAACATTAGCAACTGCATAAATAAGTGGATTTTTAAAAATAAATTTAAAGTTAACCTGATATTTTTTGAGATTTTGCAAAATCAATTTATAGGACCAAAAAAGTTTTTTTTAAAAAAAACATGTAATGGTATTATTTAGTGCAAGCATAAATTAATAATTGTATTAATATACTGAACTAATAATTAATTTTACCATATCATGGTTTTTTGTAAAACTACGATCAAATACTTTTTTAGATTTAAACTTTTGGGTGATATTTTCAGTTGTAAAATTCAACCATTGTAAAGATTTTGTATAGCTGTGGTTTGAGAAATATTGATGCAGAATTGAAGAAATACAAAATTTGTACTCAATCTATCTGATATTGCTTTTTGGATGAGTAAACTCGAAGGGATTCCTTGCCCAATGGGGCTTAATGGAATTGGCTTTATAAATACAAAGAAGAATGGATCAAATGATATATCCATTCCTAAGTGTGTAAGCAAAGGATGATGATTGGTGGCACATATTTATGTTCAATGCCTTTATGAAGCACGGAACACAAATACAAATAAAATGGAGTTTTCTTTTTCTTGGCTATGTTGACAGGCTTTAGCTTCTTATGCCCAAGCTTGGCATTTTATATGGGATGAAACTTTGGTACGATGCATTAAATGGATATTGTGCAGTTTCATCTCTCTTTTCAACCACATTAGCTTTGATGTAAGCACCGAATGATAATAATAATAATAATAATATAAAATAGGGATGGAATCACATAACATGTAGGTAGCATATCGCACTTAAGTTTTATTATTTTATATAAACAATTTTTTAAAATTTTTTAAAGACTATGGTCATAGGCTGGTGTGACCTAAATTCCAACAAATTTGTGTCTAGTACCTTCTTGGGATTAAAAGTCTTAAACAATTTAAATATACAGGAATAGGCTCTCAAGAATGCACTATACTCATGCTAGAAAGTCTTTTATATAAAATTTAGGGGTTTTTGATAAGTGTTATGGGCTAGTTACTTAACTCTCATTCTCTGCACAGACTTATCTGCCTATTATACATACTTATATTCTTATATATATACTTATTCATCTTCTATACATAATTATTCTATAAGAGTGCATACTTATTTGTTCACTGAACATATTTTCTAGAAGAAGAACAGTGCAAGATATTTCATTAAAGCATGATTTATGGATCGATCGAGGGACTATTTATCAAGTCTGCCTAAACTTGCGTTAAAGGCTTTTTCAAAAACATATTATAAAAGGATCTAGATATCAAAAAGTAAAATCCGTGTGTTACAATCGCAGTTCATCAACATTAAAAAGCTTAAGTCTGGGGTGCAAAAAGTAATTGGATTAATAAGATCCAACATAAAGCTTTGATGGCAACCTTGGTTCTAGGCAGATCAAAGGTCCAAGAAAACCTTGAATCCAAGTTTAATTAATGGTTTCTGAGACATTAATCATAGGAGATTATCAGCCCAATGTCAGCAGCGTAGACTCGTCAGAAACCAAACTTCTGTAGAAGGAAAGTTTCTAGTGCACAGGAATCCGGTCATTGCCAGATTTAAGGAGGACTCCATTGAGTTTTGTTCTCATTAAACTAAGCGTCTCTCACAATGATTTTTACAACGAAAAAAAATATTACGAAGCGTCGCGGCGCTCTGATGAAGTGATGCATCCCAGACCACAGCGCTTGATTTCAAAAGGCATTCCAGAAAATCTATATATATTACCTATGATCAAAGATTTATTAATGCTTATATATATATATATATATATATATATATATATATATATATATGCATCCTTGATCAAGCTTATTAAATCCTGCAAATGTATTTATGGTAGACTCAAAAAACATTTCAGAGAGTGCAAATAATGTTTGAGGATAGAGATTCAATCATGTCCTTAACGATTCAATCGTGTTCAAGCTTCGGTTCTTATCTTATCTTCATCTCTTTCGGTTCTAATCATTACCTCTATCTCTTCTTTCTTACTTTTCTTATTCAAATTCTCAACAGAGCCTCCCTCTATATGTTTATATTTGATACTTAGGAGTTTCAGATCATAATAAAGTAACGATAAGATTGCATTAGGTTCGTTTTTCTTAACGAGAGAAATGGAGTGATCAGAAAGTTCTCTGTTGATTTATTAAAGATTTAAAAGTACAGGATGAATAGAAGTTAGGAAGAAGAATATAAGAAAGAAAAAAAAAAAAGCAAATGAGATCGTAAAATAAAGAGAAAAATAAAAATTTAGACTAGAAACACTGAATCTCAAGCCCTTCCCTATCCTTCCACTGTCACTACTGACTCTCCAATTGCTTCTTGCAGGAGCGAAGACAGACGCTATGCTAAAAGTTGGCGACTCCACAAGAAGATTGTTACTGAGCAGTATTGACGCCGAGCTATCTTCCTTGAATGCCAGAAAAAATGGGGGTTTTTCTTATCGGACTCTTGTAAGAAAAGTTTCTGAAGACCAAATATTTCGGTGGAGATCCTTCGACGCTCAAGTCAGTCACTCGGAAACAAACAAGAGTTAGCTAGCAGAAGAAAGCTAGAGAGTTAGGGTTCAGGGATCCTTTCCTTGTTGTAAAGGTGAGCTTTTATACCTGTTCAAAGATCTCCCCCCCTCCATGCTTCCAGAAGGTTACCGATTTCATGATGTCCCCGTTCGATAACGGACAAAAAGGAGGGGCTAACAATGACAGGCCGTATCGTTATCGTATATCAGAGGTGCATCAAAGGGGTCCTGCTTGATTTGCCACCCGCCGATACAGTCTTACAAGTGTCGGATGGCCGCGACTGCATCAGGTATGCACCGTTAAGAGGTATGGCCGCATGCAGCCACAGGAGAGCAGTGAGTCGTACGCTGTACCGGGATATGGCAATACGTAGTCGCAGGCAAGTAGCGGGTTGCACGCCGTAACGGGGTATGGCTACGTACTGTTATGGATGCGTGGTGGACCATACGCCTTAATGAAGCATGGTGACGCACTATAGCAGGCGAGTAGTGGGCCGCGTGGGCATGCCAGGTGGCTCGCAGCTAAGCTAGCCTCGGAGGTTGGCCTCGGAGGTTAAAGTGGGACGCCGTCAGTCTTCTTTACCATTAACCCTAACGGTGCTAGATCAACCATATCAGATGCCCCCTCGCCCCTGAGACGGAGCGGGTCTACCCTGACGAAGCGAAAGGGGTGTCACCTCCCTAGTGGCTGATCCCCGTTCGCTGCCAACTGCCCCCGGTCACATGTCTATGGATGCTGCGATAACTTAGCACGGGCGACTTGGGGGATGTGAAGGGGCAGCCGCTGTTGTCCGTTCGATCTGCTGCGATCACCCTCGAGGCGGGGTTGTTCTTTTGAAATTCGCAAAAGCGGCCGCCATCATTGCCATCATGGCGCTGGCATCAGCGGTGTCCCATCATTGGCCGGAGGCAGTTTGTTCCATGCGCCAGACGTCTGCCGAGGTGGACCATCCTATAGCGGGAGTCCGCGTGGCTGGCAAATCGAGACGGGACGATTTGAAACTTGACAAAACCCGGGCGAAAGCTGTATACTCATCATTTTACTTTAGTTATCTTCTTCCTCTGGTCCTCTGCTCCCTCTGCAACCCGAGAATCGCCCCCTCGCTATTTCTTTCTCTAGGTTAGCCCTCTGTCCTTCCTGATCCTCCCTTCCTCTTCCCGACTTTTCGTCATGGCTTCCTCACCATCCTGGACTTCTTCTGCTCCCTCTGACAACCGCATTTCTCCCTCGAGGCTTCGTGCCTCTTCATCTCCTTCTTTTCATGGTCTTCCGATCCGGAGAATCGTCTTCCTTTGTCCCAACGATCGGCTGCTGTCAGGGCTCCTGCAAGGGGATGCTCGACGGCGACCAGCCGGGCCACGGCAAGGAGGCGCCAGGTGGCGGCCGACGCCTCTTTGAGAGCAGGGGCGGAATCCCCGTAGGGGACCACCTCAATAGTAACTTGTCAAGACTTAGCCAAAATTAGGGCTCGTTACCAAGTACCCCGAGATGTTGGGCTCTTCCTTCCGACCCCCGATGACAGGGTGGTCTCCTCCCGACCCGGCAAAGTGGCCATTTACGAGATTTCCCTTAGGTTAGGCCTTCGTCTACCCTTTCATCCCTTTTTTATTAACCTTTTGGACTATTACTCTTTGACTCCTGCTCAACTGGTCCCAAACTCCCTTCGAACCGTCTGCACTTTTGTTATCCTCTGCCACCACCTCCAAATCACCCTCTGACTCTCTCTCTTCCACTGCTTTTACACCCTCAGGCAGCAGAGGGGTTGGTGGCTATTCCAGCCCCGACCCGGTCGGGTCCTCAAGCTTCTTCTCCCTATCTCGGTCAAGGGATGGAAATCATGTTTCTTCTTTGTTGACCTTGACCAAGTCAAGTCCCGGTGAGGGAACCCCGACCTCCGACCCAACATGAACTCCACCATCCTCCCAGGAGATCAAGAAGCGTCGGGGCAACTGTTAACTGCCAACATCCTCAGATACAACTTGCTTCTGTCGGAGCACAACCTCCAGCTGGCGGGCCTCACCACACAGAGCGGTGAGTAATGGACGCCCCAGCACTTAGCCAAATCGCCATATTTTCTTCTTCTTCTTCTCTCTCTCTCTCTCTTTTTTTGCGGACTCCAACTGGTGCTGTGCAGTACCACCATGGTTAGGAAAGCCACAGTCAAGCGGATGAGGGCCCAGGGCAGCCCAAGTAAGGGACAGTAGGCGTTGGCCCCCAAGCGCCTCACTGTGAGGGCATCTCTGCCGGTCGAGCGGCGTGAGTCTCCACCGGTCCCGGAGGTGGATCTAACCGCTGATACCCCGCCAGAAGGGGCGAGGGCTAAAGGGGCGACGACGGAGGAGCTGGCGACGGTGGAGCCAGCGGTGATGGAGCCCTAGCTTCCAGCGACCAAAGCGGATAGAAGTTGGGGGGAGGGGCCATCAGGGACAACAAGTCCTCCTTCCGAACAGATACCGACGAGCAGCCCACCGCGTGCCAAGTTAGAGCATGTCGAAAATGCCGAGGGGATCAGGGCTGAGCCAACCCCTCGTGGGTTCTCCTTAATAAACAATGGGCGTCGGGCTGAACAGCTCATGTCCTATGTCGTTCAGCCTGATATTCAAGAGGAGCTCCAAACCCTAGGGGCGAATAGGTTCTTTCGGAAGATCTTCTCAGCTCTCGTTCGAGTAAGTATTTTCCTTCTTGCCCTTAATTTAGTGCACTTAAGCAATTTGCATAGCTGACACTCTGAGTGCAGGTAACCAACTCCGGCGTGCTCGCTTGGGAGGCCATCGGCGAGTGGGAAGCCATTGCCCGCCAAGTCCAGTAGGATGCCAAGGATGCCCTGGCTCGAGCCGAGGCTACGGAGAAGGCCTTGGAACTGGTAAGGACCGAGTGCGCTGATAAAATAAAGAAGGCTGAGAGCAGAGCCGAGGCCTAGGCTGACCAACGGCGGGCGGCGCTCAACCAGCTCACAAAGGCCGAGGGCGCAATTGAAGCCCAAAACCTCCATATAGCCAACCTGAACTCGGCCATTCAAGAGGCCAAGGATCCAGCGAAGCGGGCTGAGGAAGAGGCGAAGGTCATGAAGGCCAAGAGGGCGGCATCAGCCTCTCTGGTGGCGAAGAAGGAGGCCCGAGTCATTGAGGTGGAGGTTGCTGCCGAGGCCAGGGTTGCCGTGGCTGTGGAGGAGTTCAAGGCATCAGAGCACTTCACCCACGAGCTAGTTGAAGCTAATGCAGATTTCTATCTCCAGGGGTTTGTCGATGCCAAGAAGAAAGTTGCCCGAGTTTTGAACCGCCCCCATATCATGGATATCGAGCCGGACCAGGAGCCCGATGAAGCCTCGGATGGCGAGCCCACGGCCGGACCTTGATTTTGTAGTTCTTCATTTTCATTTTTGTACTAAGTTCAATTTGATTGGCATTTTGTAAACACTGATATCAATGAAGTGTAATTTTTTCGTCAATGAAATTGTTTTTGACCAACTGCACTGTTATTTTTTGGACCTTTGGGTTGCTAATGTGGGACCCCTAGGCGCTTCGTCGGCACCGAGGGGTAGCTTCTCTCCACTCGCGAATGACTTAACCGTATAGGACCAAACCTCCAGGAACACCAAGGTCGAAACTGGGGTCGCGTCTGCCCCAAGGATTCGGACCTCTGGAGGCTGATGGAATATCAGCCTCGGAGTTGAGTGCTGATGAAAACCTAGGCTTCTAGGGGCTGACGAAACACCAGCCTCAGACTACGAAGAATGACTTGGGCTTTTTGTTGAGAGCTGATGGCACATCGGTCTTCATTTCCAATGGTACATTGGGCTTTTTGTTGAGAGCCGATGGTATATCGGTTTGCCAGTGGTACACTGGGCTTTCCATGCCGAGTCTGGGCTCGGGCTTTTTGAATCCGATGGTACATCGGGTCTTCATTGCCAATGGTGCATTGGGCTTTTTTGTTGAGAGCCAATGGTACATCGGTCTGCCAATGGTACACTGGGCTTTCCATGCCGAGTCTGGCCTCGAGCTTTTTGAATCCGATGGTACATCGGGTCTTCATTGCCAATGGTACACTGGGCTTTTTTGTTGAGAACTAATGGTACATCGGTCTGCCAGTGGTACACTGGGCTTTCCATGCCGAGTCTGGCCTCAGGCTTTTGAATCCGATGGTACATTAGGTCTTCATTGCCAATGGTACATTAGGTTTTTTTGTTGAGAGCCGATGGTACATCGGTCTGCCAGTGGTACACTGAGCTTTTCATGAAGAGCGGGAGCCCCAAGAGAATACAATTGCAAAATTTCATGTAAAGAAAGAGTACGCTATTGATAATACCGGCGGAGGTTGTCGGCGTTCCATGTCCGTGGGAGCGGCTTTCCATCCAGCTCTTCTATTTTGTACGCTCCGTGGTGGAGTACCTCGATGATCCGATAGGGCACTTCCCAGTTCGGTGCTAGCTTGCCCCCTTCCGTCGGTTTTGAGATTTCAGCTCGACGAAGGACGAGGCCCCCCGGCAAGAAGGTCCGTGGGCGGACGCGAGCGTTGTAATATCTAGCTGCTCGCTGGCGGTAGGCTGCCATCCGGAGTCATGCTCGGTCCCATACCTCTTCCACTAGGTCAAGGTTGGCCCTCAACTGGTTCGGGTTGTCTTCCTCGCTATAGGCCTCCACTATGGGGCTCGAGGCTCCGATCTCCATAGGGATGACTGCTTTGGATCCGAAGATAAGGCTGAAGGGAGTCTCTCCGATGGGGGCTCGTGGCATCGTGTGGTAGGCCCATAGTACATTGGGAAGCTCCTCCACTAAGCACCCATTGTAGTCATCAAGCCAGGCTCTTAGTCCTTGGAGAATGATGCGGTTGGTTACCTCAGTCGCTCCATTGGTCTGGGGGTGTCCAACGGAAGTGAACCGCTGATAGATGCCGAGCTCGATGCAGAATCCTCGAAAGGGTGCATTGTCAAACTGTCGGCCGTTGTCGGTGACCAGGGTATGGGGGAGCCCGAACCGGCATATTATAGATTTTCAAAAGAAGGACCTCACCTTACTCTCGATGATCTTGGTGAGCGCTTCAGCCTCGATCTATTTGGTGAAGTGGTCGACAGCCACCAGCAGGAACTTATGCTGACCGAAGGCAGGAGGAAATGGCCCAAAGATGTCCATCCCCCACTGGGCGAAGGGCCAAGGTGCTGCCAGTGGGGTCAGCTGAGACGTCGGCTGCCACTGGATGTTGGCATGATGCTAGCAGCTATCACACTTCTTAACAAGCTCAGCCGCATCCTCCCTCATGTTCAGCCAATAATACCCCTGCCGCAGGGCCTTGTATGCCAAGGCTCTGCCACCCAGATGACTCCCGCATATGCCTTCGTGAATTTCTCGCAAGATATAGTTAGCTTCAGTAGGCCCGACGCACTTGAGGACTGGGTATGAGAATGGTCTTCGGTAGAGCTTCCTATCCATCATCAGAAACTTCGGGGCCCGTCACTTGAGTAGTCTGGCCTCGGCCGGGTCTTCAGGGAGGGCGCCATCGGTCAAGTATCGGATGTAGGCATCCATCCAGGAGGGCTTCTGCTCGACCGGCAGTACTTCTTCTGCTGCTGCTTCGATGCTCGGGACTTGCAGATGCTCCACGTACGTCCTTCCCAATGTCCCATCAGCCGAAGTGGCCAAGCAGGACAGCGCATCAGCCCTGGCATTCTCCACTTGAGGAATGTAGTCGACGCAAAAATATGCAAACCAGGAGGCTTGGGATCGCACCTTGCTCAGGTAGCGGGACATGGTTGGGTCTCTAGCCTCATACTCCCCAGCGACCTATCCGGAGACGAGCTGGGAGTCCGTGAAGGCCCTCAGACGCTCCGCACCAAGCTCCGTGGCTAGCTTCATCCCTGCCAGTAAGGCTTCATACTTCGCCTGGTTGTTAGTGGCCGGAAAGAGGAATCAGAGAGCGTACTCCACCACCTTTCCCTCGGGGCTCATGAGGATAAGCCCGGCCTCCTCCCCTGAGAGTTTACCGCTCCATCCACATGAAGGATCCAGTCTTCTTTCTCCACCCCCTCGGTCGTGGGGGACTCCATGCATGCCTCCGGGTGCAACTCCTTCAGATGATCCTCGGCCCAAGTGCACTCGACCAAGAAGTCGGCTAACACTTGGAACTTCATTGCAGGCCTTGGCCGGATGGATAAGTCAAACTCCCCCAACTTGATGGCCTATTTGGCCCGCCGACCGAAAGTGTCTGGACAGAACAAGATAGTCCGAAGTGGTTGGTCCATGAGCACCACGATTGGGTGAACTTGAAAGTAGGGTCGGAAGCGCTGGGCGGAGACCACCAGGGCGAAGATGATCTTCTCGGTTTGGAGTCTCTGGTCTCAGCATCGTGGAATACCTTGCTAGTTTAGTAGACTGGCTTCTGCGCTCCATCGGCATCTGTTGAAAGATTATAGAAAAATTATATCCTTTTGATTTTGATGATTACTAAAAGCCATTGAGTTTATTAAAGGATGTAATGAGTGTATGCAAATGAGCAACAAATTTATTTTGAACAATCAATATGAATGCTCAAGTTTAACTTTAAACAATTTTGAAAGTGACTTTAAGCTTAATATTCAAACTTTCAAAAAGAAATATTATAATTCATGTTTTAATCAACAAATTTTTGGATTAGTTCATGAATCAATTCTAAATGTTAATTTTATTGATTCCATGATAAAACATTGAATTAAAATGAATCTGGAACGATTTTAATGTCAATCAGAAAAGTTTCTGATTTTTGATACGTTCCGGAGCCGACTCCTGAGTTTCAGAGTCGACTCCGCTCAGTGTACAGAAATGTGCATCTGTGTCGAGTCGACCCATGAAATTGTCGAGTCGACCCCTGATTCTGTCAAGCCGACTCCTGGACTGTGCGAGTTGACTCCGCTCAGACACCAGAAGAGTGTTTTTCTGAGCACTTCGCGAGTCGACCCCAAGTCTTTCTCGAGTCGACTCCCGACTTTCAGGAGTCGACACTTCACTTTTAGCGAGTCGACCCCTATCCTTTTAAACATTTCTATTTTTGGTAAGACGAGCTCGAGCCGACTCGGGAAAAGCATGAGCCGACTCCAGCAAATCTGGGTGCGATTTTTAACGATGACACATCAGCCCCAACGGTAAGATTTTTGAATAACGGCTATTTTTCCTTGTCTCTAACGGATATATTTTTGCAGATTCTATAAATAGAGGAGCTCTTTTCAAATCAAAACATACCAGAGAAAATCAAAAAGAGAGAAAAGAATATCTTTTGAAAAGAGGAAAAAACAGAGCATATCGGGAAAATCATTTAGCTCAAAGAAGAGTGATTCAAAAGGAGTGAAATCCAAGAGGAAGTTTCGTCCGCTCCTTCTCTTCAATCCACAAGAGTTTAAAGAAAATCCACAAGCATTTCAAAGGTCAAATCGGAGGATTTTCAAAAGAAGAAAAAGCTTCATTTCAACTCCAAAGTCTTCAACGGTCAAGAATCGTGCTGAGGCGTGATTCAACACTTCAAGAGGAGTTAAAGAGAAGAAGGAAGAAAGCCCAAGCCACTACCATCTGCAATTCTATCAGGCTTTTCTAACCTTTTATTATTTTGTACTTCATTTGTATATTTGCTCAAGGGGAGCATTTCATTATCCAAACACTTCTATTCTATTTGTTTGCTGATTCAATCAGTGGATTGAATTAGTGGAGGTTGGTATACCTCGTTACAAGCCGGAGTGCTTGTGTTGGGTTAGTTGTGAGCCCGAGAAAAACAACGTGTAGGGTTTTGTGCTGGTAAGCCCGAGTTAAAACTAGCTGGGTTCGTTGTGCACCCGGTAAAACAATAAGTTTGAGTTGTGAGCTTGGAAAACAACTCGGCTGTAATCTAGAGAGATTATAGTGTGGACCCAAGTGAATCTTGGGAGTGGACGTAGGTGTTGGTTACACCGAACCACTATAAATTATCTTGTGTTTGCCGTGATATATTTTCTCTCTCTATCTCTCTATTAATTGCTTGTGCATTGCTTATTAGTTAATTTCACTCACTTGCACATCTTAAGCAAATCAGTTTAAATCTTGCTAACTAATCAATTAAAGTCAAAAAGTCTTAAATTTTAAGAACCCAATTCACCCCCCCCCTCTTGGGTTGCCATCTGGGCCAACAGCATCCATGCGGATGAGCACGAAGCTGACGTCTTCGGGGAGGCTGCAAGATACAAAAAGAGTTTCCTCCCCGCTCCTTGGCTTGGACAACAGTGGATCAGCTCCTCGAAAGCTTCCTGACACTCCTTCATCCACTCGAAGCTGCTGACCTTGCGCAGCGCCTTAAAGAAGGGCAGACACCGCTCTGCCAACCTTGACATGAAGCGGCTCAGGGCTGCCACCCTTCCGGTCAGACGCTGCACCTTCCTCTTATTAGCTGGGGGCCTCATATCCAAGATGGCTCGGATCTTGTCTGGGTTGGCTTCAATTCCTCGCTGCATCACCATGAAGCCCAGAAACTTGCCTGCCGCAACTCTGAAGGTGCACTTGCGGGGGTTCAGCCTCATTCGGTACGGCATAGGTTGGCGAAGGTTTCCGCAAGGTTGGCAACATGGTCCATGGCATGGGTGCTCTTGGTCAGCATGTCGTCCACGTACACCTCCATGTTGCGCTCGATTTGGTCCTTGAAAACCTTGTTCATCAACCTCTGGTAGGTGGCTCCCGCATTCTTCAACCCGAACGACATCACTTTATAGCAATATATCCCCTTCTTGGTGACAAAGGAGGTTGCCTCTTCATCAGCCGGGTTCATCCTGATCTGGTTGTACCCCAAGAATGCGTCCATGAAACTGAGGGTCTCATGGCCGGACATAGCATCTACCAGCTGGTCGATCCGAGGTAGCGGAAAGCTGTCCTTGGGGCATGCTTTATTGAGGTCGGTGAAGTCTACACACATCCTCCAGCTCCCACTAGCCTTGCGGACCATCACGACATTCGCCAGCCAGTCATGGTAGTGCACCTCGCGAATGTGTCCAGCCGCCGTCAGCTTGCGCACCTCTTCGTCTTTGGCCTTCTGTCTGTCTAAAGCAAAGCTCTTTTCTTCTGCCGAACTGGTCGCACTCCGGCTTAATGTTGAGTTGATGCGTAATCACCTCCTCTGGAATGCCTGGCATATCGGATGCCGACCAGGCGAAGATATTAGCATTGGCTCACAGGAAAGCAGGGGGAGCTGGCTGCAAGCCTCCTCCGAAAGCAGAGCCCCAACTTGGATAGTCCGCTCCGGGTCTCTCCTAGGGGAAAGGCTAACAGGCGATCGGTCGGTTCTCCCCTCCTTGCCGAGTCCTAGGGGTCCAGCGCTTCTGATGTAGTGGGCATCATCCCCTGAGGGCTGAGGGCCATGTAGTAGCACAGTGGCGGTGGGTTCTGCTCCCCGTGCATCTCCCCGACCCCTTCGCTGGTTGGGAATCTCACAAGGAGTCTCTTGGTGGAGATAACAGAGTCTAAAAGATTAAGCCCAAACCTTCCAAGGATAGCGTTGTAGGCGAGGGGCACTCGGACCACCAGGAAGCTCATGAAGACTGTACTTTGGTGCGGGGCCATGCCAGCCATGACAGGAAGAGTGATCTCCCCTCGACCTTCACGGAATCTCCGTGAACCCCATCAAGGGCGTGGTGACAGGCCGAAGCAGGTCGGGTGACAGGTTCATGCAAACAAAAGCATCATAGTTCAACACATCCACCGAGCTCCCACTATCAACTAGAATTCTTTTTACATGGTGTTTAGCTATCGTCATAGACACGGCGACGCTATCATCATTTTGTTAACTACCCCCTCTAAGTCCCTTTTGAAAAAAGGGATTACATAATCTAACTCTCCCTCCCCCTTGGCCTCTTGGGTGGGCCGCCTGCCCCCCAGGAAATCATCGTCACCATCTTCTCGGTCGGAGCATTGTGCCAGGAGCTCCCGGGTTGTTCCTCTGGACGAATTTCCCTAGGTGGCCATGCTGGATAAGGCCCTCTATCGCCTTCTTCAGCTGGCGATAGTCGTTGGTGTCGTGGCCATGATCCCGGTGGTAACGGCAGTAGAGGTTCTTATTTCGGGGGATCTTTGGGTTCATTGGGGGAGGGCGCTGAAGATAGGGCTCGCCCTCGATCTCGAGCAGAATGTGCGATACCGGAGCGAGCAAAGGAGTATAGGGCCCGTCTCTTGGTGCAGGAGCTCGAGAACGGTTGTCTGGTCGGCAAGGAGGCTGGGCCTTCTAGGTCAAACTTCAACAGGCTCTGGACGAGCCGGCTTCTTGATGGTGCTCCTGCTGGCCTCGCGCCGGGAGGAGTCAGCTTCGTCGGCGTGGATGTACTTCTGGGCCTGGCTCAAAAGCTCTGCGTAGGAGCTGGGCGGTTTCTTGTCTTGGGAGTATGCAAAGCGAGAGGGACGGAGCCCTCGCTTCAAGGCCAAGGTGGCCACTGAATCCTCAAGGTTGTAGACTTCCAGGGTGGCCTCCTTAAACCGAGCGACGTAGTCCCATAGGGACTCGCCACTCTTTTGTTGGACTGAGAAGAGACTGTCTGCCACCCTTGGAATCTTTTGGCAGGCATCAAAATGGGCCAGGAAGGCCCTCTCCAGCTGACGGAAGGAGTCGATACTCCATGGCGGCAGACAGGAGTACCAAGCTCGAGCAGTTTTCTTCAAAGTAGCGGGGAAGGCGATGCACATGAGCGAATCGGTTGCCCCCTGGACCTGCATGAGGACCTTGTAACTTTCAAATGGTTCAGGGGGTCCATGGTCCCGTCATACGGGTCCAGCTGAGGAAGGCAGAACCGGGTTGAGATCGGTTCATCCATGATCCAGCGGGACAGTTGGTGGCTGGCTGTCGTAGTCTGCCTCTGGTGGGTTGGTGATCCGGCGGCTGAGCTCCTCCAACCGCTGATTGTACTCATCGAGCCGATGCTCAGCTCAGCGAGCTATTCTACCATCAAAGGACCCCTCCCTCGAGGAATCCGAGGAGGGGGAAGAGCGTCGGCGATGCTGACGAAGGCGTTCCGCTTCCTTCCCATGTCGCCGCTTGGGAGATGCACTAGCGCGGCGAGAGGGCGACCGGGACTTCTTGGAGGCTTCGCGACGATGAGGCTTGGGCGAAGTGCGGTGATGGCAAGCTTCTCGGGCAGGGGAGCTCCTCCGGAAAGAGTGCTGACTGGGTTGGATGACTCTTGGCACTGACAGGAGGGGCCTCAGCTGCTGCGCAGCCACCGCTTGGTGTTGCAGGCCTTGGACCACCATTGCCAAAGATTGGACTTGCGTAGCGAGAGCAGCAAGCCGGTCTTCTTGAAGCTGTTGCGGTGGAGGTGCAAGAACGTCAGCTAGGGGAGCTGAGGGCCAACCGCCAGTGGATCAGCCCCTTGACGCTGTCCCCCAGGATGACTGGTGGAGACCTCTCGCGCATGGGTCGTCACCATCACTTGAGAGTTCGGGGAAAGAGAAGTTGTCGCTGACAGGTTTGAAGCTTTTCTCTCCTTTTCCCTACCCTAGCGCGCCAATCTGTTGACATCGAGCCACCTTCCTTGAATGCTAGGGAAAACGGGGTCTTTCTCGCCGGACTCCTGCAAAAAAAGTTTCCGAAGACTGGATGTTCCGGTGGGGACCCTCCAACGCTCAAGTCAGTCACTCGAGAACAAAAAAGAGTTAGCTAACAGAAGAAGCTAGAGAGTTAGGGTTCATGGATCCTTTCCTCGTTGTAAAGGTGAGCTTTTATACCTGTTCAAAGATCTCCCCCCTCCATGCTTCCAAATGTTACCGATTTCATGATATCCCCGTTCGATAACGGACAAAAAGGAGGGGCTGACAATGACAGGCCATATCGTTACCGTGCGTCAGAGGTGCATCAGAGGGGTCATGCTTGATTTGCCATCCGCCGATACTGTCTTACAAGTGTCGGGCGATCGCGACTGCATCAGGTACGTACGTTAAGAGGTTTGGCCGCATGCAGCCACAGGCGAGCAGTGAGTTGTACGCCGTACCGGGATATGGCCATACGTAGTCGCAGGCAAGTAGTGGGTTGCACGTCGTAACGGGGTATGGCCATGTACTGTTATGGATGCATGGTGGATCATATGCCTTAATGAGGTATGGCGACGCACTGTAGCACGAGCAGTGGGCCGCGTGGATATGCTAGGTGGCTCGCAGCTATAAGCTGGCCTCAGAGGTTGGCTTCGGAGGTTGGCCTCGGAGGTTGACTTTGAAGGTTGGTCTCAGAGGTGGGCCTCGGAGGTTGGCCTCGGAGGTCGGCTTTGGAGGTTGGCCTCGGAGGTTGAAGTGGAATGCCGTCAGTCTCCTTTATCGTTAACCCTGACGGTACTGGATCAATCATATCAAGCAAAGACCATATGTAGCATCAAAGCTTACCCTCAGAAAACTAGCTAGCACCTGCATTATTTAAAAAAATAAAATAAAAGCTAAAATATTGATTAGTTTTGTTTAGGAAGTCATTCGACAGAGGAGCTCTACCTAAGAATGGCTCCGAAACCAATGTCTTTGCATGAAACCTTATGGCTTGCGACTGCACTTCTAAGTGGACCTACACAAATTTCGGCTGCAGCTACGCATGATCTTAGCAAATTAATTATCTGGAGATGACGAAAAGGCCGAGTGACATCATGAAGACCGAGGCCTAAAACTTAAAAAGGTTTGATGCAGTGAAGAGGAGAATAGGCTTGATCGATCAGGCAACTTGCACTGGAATGATTCAGGTGCCCATGGGTTAGGCTGACCAAGTCACGACTTTTAACCAAAATTTGTCACGTAGCGTGTCTATTTCCCTTTTTTTTTTTTTTTTTTGATGGGAAAATGGAGAAGCCGAGAACTTCCCCCATTGGTTTATTAAATAGACGTAGAATGTCGATATTGGTGAAAGCCCGCTTAATTTCCACTTGAACAATCAAATATTTTAGTATTCTGAGTGGAGGATCTTTTATGGAGCTCCAGAGATATCTGAGCTGAACTTCATGTGCCTGATGGGATCCATGTGGATTCTGATGCCGCTCTAACATTTCATGCCAACTTTTTTTTTTTTTTACTTTTTCCTTTTTTGAGAGAGAGTTTCAGGTATAGAATACAGCTAACTCGGTAGCGAAAGGTTATGACTCAAAACTGATGGAAACTGCTTGCGACTGGTGGGTGCAGGAGAGTAGGAACAAGATCCATCTACTTCAAAGAGATATCTTTGGTGGGAGATATCTTTGGAACAAGAAAAATCTTGCTACGAAGATATCATAAAGCAAAGACTTAAAGCTGGTGAAAAAGACAGGTCCCGGCAAGCCTATCGGTTTAGCTCAGGATGTGGATCGATATTTAACTTAATTCGCATTAGGACAGGAAATTTGAAAAATAGTAGAAAGAATAAGCCGTAGAAATTAATGGAAGACGTTGATGGCTAAGGCGATTTGGTTGTGGCTGATACACCTAAATTTAGTCTCTGACGGCAAAGATCACCCTAATTACACCCCAGGAGATAAGTGATCATCAGATGCATCATACGAACCATTTTCCAATGAAACTAGATGCTTTGGCTGACGTAGACATATCAAACTATGTTTTCAGAAGCTTTATATAACTTGCTAGCTTATGAATACACAAGGGACCAAAGGACTTGGCAGAGGTCCTTTTGTGAGCCCATGCACCTGTAGAGGTTCCAGATTTACGTAGCATTCCCACCAGTTCTTTCCTTTCTTTTTCTTTTTTTTTTTTTTCCTTAAGAAAAAAAGTACACAAGAGAATAGGCATGGCATGATATGGTTTCTGTTTTTTTTGCTCATCAAGTTTGAAGAACATAGAGTGAAAAAAAAAAAGTAGTATTTGATAGCTCAAAAGCTATCCCTGGATAAATGTATGGAATAACATTTATCCATAGAATAGTTGAGGGAATAAATATTTTTTTAAAATTATAAGTCTACCATCAAGGAATAACTTTAGTTATTTCTGGGTTCCATAGGGAATAAGTTGAGGATAACCCATGATTAACCATGAATTATTCTTTCTGATTAAATTTTTTTAGATCTATCCCTTCTAATTATAGCATTTAAAAATAAAAAAATATTCTTTAAATATCTTTTCTTATTTTCTATATGCCTAAACAAGATATGCAACTCCTAATTGTACTTGGATCTTATAACGCGCAAGGGAAACATGGTGGGCAGCTGCCCTTTTTTTTATCTTTGTTAATAACCGCAGGCTCTCCTTAAAGTGAACTCCTGCGTCCAACTCGCAGCTCAGTGAGTCATATCCTTAATGATGATAGATTTTAAATGCGTGACATTAATGCTTTTCATCGAAAAGTTCCGAGTAGACAGAAAGCAAGCATTCAAAGCTAAACAAATCAAGGTATAAAACGATCATTTCACCCAGCAGAAGAGAGAGCTGTCTCTGTGGAGGACAGCAAGAGGCGGTGGACACCCCATAAATGCATCGCAAAGGCATTATTATGATAGAAAAGCAATTTGTTGAATGAATGTTGCCGTGCTGATGGTAGTAGACAAGGTTTAGTGGCTTCCACAAGGAAAGGAGAGCTAAAGGGGAGGGAGGTATGAATGCCAATCATAACCATAGACTTTAAACTATGGAGTACCACGTCGACAACATCAAAACATGCATTAACTACGAGCATTAGTGGAAGGGCTTTGGCACACTCCTCTCTTGCCTTTGTTCTGCAAGTTAATGGCTGATGGCCCTACTGATCACCTTGTGGCAGCTATAGACTAGCTTTGCTAAATAGTTTCATTTCCAGGATCCGCGTACGTGTAGCACTGACACATTGTTGAGGCTGCGATGTCTTGTCCAATGGGAATTGAATGGTGGCCGGCTTGGGAAGCCTTATTACTATAGTTCTTGGTGGAAAGCGTGATGAACAGTAAACTTAAGGTCAAGCATCAGGAAGAAAGTCGAATCTATCAGCCAATGCGTTGCTTCTTAGTGGGACCTTGTCGGCTCCTTTAGTTGATTGATTTGAATGTCCATCGCCAAAGTGGAGTTAAAATCATGATGCTGTTTCGACTATCAGCTCCAACATTTAGCCTCCATAAATATCACGGGGTATGTTGTCTCCTGTGGATTCGTTTCTAGATATCAGATCCAGAGATTAATTTACACCTGACCACGATTAGTACGATAGGAATAATATTTTCTCAACGGGAGTACGGCACGGTAATTCGCGTTGCCTGCGAGCCGAGATACGGCTGCCTTTGCTTCGCGCGCTTCTTCACAATTTGTTATTTGATGCTCTGTCTCAGGCTTGATCGCATGTCTGAAGTTCATACAACTTGATCTCTTCTTTTCTCTTGCCGCTTTAAGTTGTGGGTGGCTTATAATTTTCAAAAGGCAACAAAAAGAGAACTCCATTGGAGAGATCACTGCTTATAGGGTTCAACAAAGAACCATAAAGTTTGCCACATTATTATTTTCATGTATTTTTAGCGGTGCTTGAATATGTCACATAAGAATATATTGATATATAACATCTAGTCCTTGAATTAGTTGTCGTCGAGAGACTAAATAATAATCTTCTTGCCTCATCCACTAATCACTGACTCGTGGTCAAGTTGCCATCTCCTGATTCTTAGGTTCGGATTCTATATTCAACAATTTTACCTCATCAAGTTCCCTCTTCTCACCTGAAATTTATCTTCAACATATCTATTTCGCCATTTTTTTTATATCGATTCTGCTTTTCTTTTCATTTAAGAAAATATGGTAGAAGTGGCCTCCTCCTCCATGGTTCAGACTAGAGGGTAGCGCCCTGCAGACCCAAGCCTTCGATATGAAAAATTGTGCTTTCGAATTGGATAGCGTTTAATTGCTCCACCCATCTCTGAAATCGCGCATCCCAAAATAGATTTGCCTAAGATCTAAAGCAATTAGGTGCATTAATAAAAGACTTTTTATGCCAAATTTCTTGACGCTTTGTCTTCTATGCAACGTTAAAACACTTGTATGCTTGCGTGTGAATGAGGACAAGTGGAAGGACAAGGTCCATGCAATCTCATCGCCTCCCATATGGAGGTACAGAAACCTTTCCTCTAAACATGCCATTCGTGATAGGCTCCAAGACCATAAGAAGACGCACCAAAAGAAACTTTACCAAAAGGCATATTCGAGGAGAAATCATAGCAAACTAGCAAACAAAAAGGCTCAAATAATCCAAAACGCTATATACGTTGTAACAGCCTCGATTGGTCACGAGAAGAATATTTTACCGTCTCTTCACCCATCAAAACCATTATCATGTAAAACAAAAAGAACGGACGCCTGCAAGCAAGCATATTTCCTCTGCGTGCATAATCCCAAAAATAAAAAAAAGGGAAAATAAAAAAAGGGAAGAAGACTTAAAAACCAAAAAGAGGAGAATCTCAGCTTAAGAAGACGAAAAGAAAGCCACAGCTTGAGATCTCTAGAAGGATGCTAGCTTGGTATGCAAATATTAAATTAATAGAAGAAGCGTGGAGCACTTTCATGTAAATAGCTCAGAAGGGATAGACGAAGAAAGGGGGCAAGGGATGGGCAAGAAGGGAGGAGCATGGCAATCAAGGACTTGGTCGGTGAGCGCAAGAAGAAAGCTCGTGGGAGAGAAGGAGACGAAGAGAACGAACGAAGAATGGGGTCTTACAAGGTCAAGAAAAGGCCTTACAAGGTCAAGAAGATATGAACTTGTAAGACTGCTAGAGAAGGAGAGATGATAGGTGTGTGAAGAAGGATAAGGGTAGCAGCGGACGAGAGAAAAGCTCGGATAGGATAGCACCGCCAAGGTATTAACAGCAAGAAACCTTAGTTGGTTCCACCGAGATGCTTCTGCTCCTGAAGATGAAATCCCTTGGAAAGCCGAACATCCCGCTACCGTTGATCCTAATTCTCTCAAAGTTCATCACGGCGACGTTGATGGTGTTATTGAGCTTGTTCCTTGTAGAGAGACCGGAGCAGAAGACTTGCTGCCATGAAAAAATGTGATTCAATTTGTAGTTAATTTTAACCATAAATTTATGGGAAGGGTGAATAAAAGATAGCTTTCTTTGCATATTTATCTTACCAAACGAGGACGAGAGCCTGGAAAGGGGAGTTGATGGGATTTCATGTTCTCCATGCACCAAATTTGAAAGACCTGCAAGATAGAGAGAGAAAAGACAAAAGGAAGGGAGCATATTAGCTTTTAAGATGATGGAGGGCTTCCCAATATATACAATGAGAGATCCCACTCCCGTGCATGACTTCTGGCTCACAGTAGGAAGAAAAGAAAAGCATTCGATGTCCAGCCTTTAAAACATAGATATTTTGGTGGAAAACAAGAAGTTCTTTTGCTACCCAGATAAAAAAAAAGAGAGAAAAAAGGCAATACTTCGTCTACAAGCTTTCTCACCTCTTGCAGAAAGAGAGAGATGTAGTGGAAAGGAGAGGGAAAGAGACGGAAGAGCAGTAACAACTTGAAGATATGCAGTCAGAAAAGCACACACAGAGAGAGGTAGAGGGAGAGGGAGACTACTGGACTTGGTGAAGGGTTGGGTGGCTTACAGTATTAAAGAGAGGAGCTAGGCGTGAGGCGATCAGGAGAGGACTGGCCGGGGTTTTTGAAGGGCTAGAAGAGGGGGTTGGTGGGTACTGAGGGTTGGGGTTTGGGTTGGGGGTTGGGGTTGGGTTTGGGTTGGGGTTCGGGCAGTCACTGGACTGCCCGGGGGTGGACCCGGAATGCCATAGGTCCAGGTTAGGAGGGCAGAGAATGTAACTGCTAATGCCTCCCACATGACGTAAGGAGATGGGTGTCGTTGGGCGCCTTCGCCCTCGCCCTAACCGGGGCTGCCCGCCAGCCCTTTGGCACGTGCGAAGGAGCTCAAGTTCGGCTGGCACGTGCACGTGTGCCTGCGTGCACGTGCCTCGCAGCCACCACCCGTGAGGTTGTGTGGCTTTTCGTGCGTGGCTACAAGAGATTGCGCCTGTTCGTCACGGAAAACTACGGGGAAGTCCAATAGCAGGTCGCTGGCTTTTAGAGCCCGAAATGACCACTTTAGCCTACGTTTCCGATGCCATTTTTGTTGGAGCTCAGCTAGGGCTAGCGTTGCCTTCATCTGCTCCTTATTTAATCTGAAATCTTACTGGCTCGATAAGAGTGATTATATTTTATATTCAGAACCAACATTAATTGATGCTGTCTTTCTTAAGTGAAGCACTAATTAAACCTGTGGATCATCGACAAAGAAATGAAGCAAGCATTTGTAATGAGGAGCCAAATCGATCTCCCTTAGTGCTAGTGATCTGTGATTTCTAATGACAAATGGGGACCCCTTCATTTGTTTAGTTAGGTTAGATAAGACCTAACCAATAATGGTAGCAAATTAGATCGAAGGATCAATAAAACCTAACTAAAAGCTTAGGCTCATGGCATGCATCCTTATCTCATGCCATAGATCGGCACAATCTAGACAGTGTGTTGGAAGATGCGGCTATTGATTGGATATATGCTAGCATAAATCATGAGGTTGGCTTATCCACCGATATATATATATATGGCATGCATGCACTATTTGAAATCATGCGTTGTAAAGTTTTATCTTAACCAGTATATATATAACAAATGAAGGGTCCCATTTGTCATTAAAATCTTAAACACTCTAGTGCGTGCACGCAAAGCATATATATATATATATATATATATATATATATATATATATATATATATAGTGCTTACGGTGGAAAAGGGCTTGGTCATCATGAGCCCTAAATCAGGGCATTATATTTGGAATGTGGTAGGGTCTTGTTCCCTTCTGAAGCAAGGTTCTAAGCACAAGGGTTATGGGTGCCGTGCACAAACATATATAAAATAGCCACAGATCAATGGAGACGAAGACGTACACGTGGGTTAAGACCAAAAACTAATGGGGTTTATGCTCTCCATGGGGAATGGAAGCGTGTGGCCAGCCACACTTCGAGCGCTGCGCGGAGAACGCGGTCTTCCAGGTCGAGACCAGTCAAAGAGAGCGTGGGCCCGCCTCCCACCTCTTTATGCGATCCCCTTGGCGAGCGCCGGCGACGCAACAGCGGGACGGTTGACCTCCTCGGCCGCCCCCGGGCCCCACGCCCAAGGTCACTGGTGAGGACCCGTGGTACGCTTCGCAACTACCGTCTCCAAGGAATATGCGCGAAGAGGAGAGGAGCGAGAGCCTCAGCTGTCGACAGAATTAAAAGTTGATGCATATCACCCTTCTCATCAAACCTTTGTCATTTGAGAAAATGTTGGCAAGGAAGGCATATGAATATGTATTGATCGCCTCCTAAATGAACACCATGCATGCAGTTTTTACGCACCATGGATATAGTGCGAATGCGATGCATTATTAATTATGCTTCTGAGATGAATTAATATATGAACCATTTAATTCTTTCGTTGAGACCTAGCTTGCTCCACCACTGGCTCGCCCTCAAACCATTCTCGCTGCTGCTTGGCGTTTTGCTAGCACCAGTCTTTTTCCATGATCAGTTGATGTTTGATGAGAATATGCTGTAGAGCGTTGACTCTACTGTTGAAGTTGGATGCTCATTAGCTACCTGTCAAGGCATATCGTGACAAGTGCTGGTGGCTCATTCCGGAGGTTTCGGATCGAACTGTCTGTAGGGTTAACGAGAACGAAAAAAGATTTTTATTGGATATAATCGATCATAATTATTTATGTACCATATATATATAGTGTAGTGGATAATTATTTTAATTCCTGGAATATTTAACAAGATTCATTATTTTATTCTTGAAAATAAAAAAATGTCATTAAATGATTTTTCAAAGATAACTATTTCGATCTGCAGAGTTGAATTTTTTTAAAAAAAAAAAACTGACAAAGAATTTAAAAATTAACGTGCAGAAAAGATTTAGAAAAAGATCCAAAAACCGTGGGAAAGCTGCAATAAGAAACAAACAAGATATAATGATTTCTCCACAGCTTGGCTCCACTTTAATCTTCTGTCGGTATGTGGATGGGCTTCTCACTGCTTTCCCACACATTCCCCCTCTCTCTCAATCTCTCCCGCCAATTCCGCATTACAAGGAAATCGAATCCGCTCCTTTTTCCAAGCACATTTATTAAAAAGCACTGAGTTATTTGAAAAATATTTTTGCTTAACGTGCCCCGTCCTGCTAATTAAAGCCGTGTCTCATCTACACCTCCAAGCGACGAGAACAAGTTCCAGCTCGGTTATACTGTAAGTTTTGGTAAGCTAATATTTAATGGCTTGAAATTAAAAAAAAGCTAGCTCTGCCTCCTCTTTTTACGAAAAGTTTGCCGAGAAGCGTGCAAAAGTCGTGATCAAACTCAGCGAGCGCTGCAACGCATTCGTTGCATGCAATGCAAAATCATCAATCCACTTAAGATGATAGACATTGAACGTGAGCCATCTTAATTTCAAGCCCTTGACTTCAAACAGGCTATGGTCACAGTACCCGGCCCCAAGTCCATGGCTGCCTTTTTTTTGAAAAAAAAAATTACTCTCTCTACGGCTCTCGTGGTTGAATTCTCTCTTCCGAAGATTCTATCCCTCTCTTTGCAATTTTGTCATTTTTGGCAGTTTCCTTCTCTCACGTGAAATTCATATCCACATCCTGGGCTAAGCGGACAGGTTGATGGGGACCTTTCATCAGAATTAGGACCAACTCGTTTAATGGCCTTGGTCTCTTTCCTTCTTCCCAAATTGCTCCTCGTTGTCCCTGGGCTATCCATCATACGATTTCCAAGGCCAAGGTCCCCAAGGTCCATGCCACCAGGTACCATCGGATGATCTCTTCTTCAAAGTCCTCCGACCATTATTCTGTTAACAGCCATTTGATTACCACTCCTCCAGCTAGGCTCATCACGAGCCACCCCAAGTTTGTTTTTTTTTCTGGATCCATATGATAAATTTGTGGTACCACACTGAGAATAGCAGCACCACAGCGATGACTACTGATCATCTCATGAGTGATGCTTTATCCATTGCATACGTTCAATGCATCATCATTGATTTCATTTCATGCATCGCAGCAGCTACGTGCTCATCATGCATGTGGAAGGCTTGTACACATGATGCGGTGCAAGTTTGCATTCCAATAAGGATGTGGTCAGCACCACCTGTCTACCTAAAAGAACGTGTCTCCAAAGCATAAGCTGGCGTTTAATTCGTCGGCATGCATGCACGCATGTGGTTGCGGCAAGTCCTAAGCAGAGCTGAGTGTATCACTGCGGAAGGAAAGTTTTTCGCGTAATTGGACGCCAACGTGGATGGCAGTGATAAGTCGTAGCAGGGATACGTTGAAGTTGGCGTAGAGACGTGGACGTGTCGGAACCCGATCAATTATGTAGACGTCGACTCAAACGCGGTCGGCTTTCCAACACCAACTTTTCGCCTCGCCTTTCAAACCCTTTTTTAGCCTTTCCTGCCATCCCTTCTGCTCTCCTCCTCAGGGCGAGCTCAGCTTTTTCGCTGCTCCTCCCTCGATCTCCTCCTTTACCGCCTTCTTCTTCCTCCATGCACGAACGAATGGACTCGCATGTCTCGTTGAGACACATCCAGACTCGGCCTGCACAACGTAAGGGTTGGCAACTTGGAACTTCTAAAGGTTTAAAAAGGATATAATGCACTGATCGAGGACACTTATTTTAAAGTTAACAGCACCTTTTGGATGCCACAAACTAAGGTTATGTTTAGTGCTTCATTGTAATAAAAAGCGAGGCTTGCAAATAGATCGGATCGTCTCATTATTTGTTCTAGTCTTGATGTGATCCATATTTAGAGATTTATAAATTAAATTAAATTAAAAATTAATAAAAATTAAATTTGAATCTTATATTTTTCAAAATAATCTGGCTCAAATTTGATGTGTCTCGATCTATAAATTTTAACTATATAATTTTTTTTTTATTTTAATTTTTTTAATAAATTCATTAAATAAACTTTAATTTAAATTGATTCTCTCTTTTATCTTAACAATTAGATCTTCTTTATTTATATTTATTATTTATTTTTGATGAATTCTTATCTATAATGCCATCAATAAGATGGTTCATAGAAATTTAATACCATTGGAAATCTTGCATTCCTGATAATTTTACATTAGATAATTATATTCTTAGAAATAAAATATTATATATTTGATTCATAATAACAAAATACAATAATGAGTTTACCATATTTTTGAATTCAATTAGATTTTATTATAATTTTTTCTTTTATGTGGCCCTTCTCTTTTTACTAAAATATAAAATGTTCTAGTAAAATCGAGATTAATTCTTTATAAACCTATTTTTAAAATATTAAAAATATATAATATTATGTATAATACTATTAAATATCTCATTATATATATATAGTAATATTATATAAATTTAATATGCAAGAAGGCCATAAATATTAATAATTTATAATTAATGTCTACATATTATTATAAGATATAAGAGTATTTAAAATATTAAATATATAATAAATTAAATAAAATTTTAATATAAATATTATATTATATATTTAATGTGAAATATAAATGACTAAATAATTAAATATTATCGAATGAAAATTAAATATATAATCAAACTAAGTATTATTAAATATTTATATGTAAGTCAATAACATAATTTAAATACCCAAACTTTAGTAATCTCATATATCTACCTTTCATATGGGAATTGAATTAATGTGATTTATGATAATCTTTAGTCCTCGTTCTTTTCGAGGTTTCAAAGTTATTGAAAATCCATATTTTTTTCAAGTAACTATTACCCAAGCAATACTTAGATGCAAAAATAATTTATCAATATTTTTATATAGTTTAAAGTAACTTTTAGTACTCGTTACTCATATTCTTTACATTTTAACTTTTCCAAATAATTGCTAAGATCTATTCATCTTTCTATGATACCCTTTATACTATCAGATGTACTTTGCAATTAATTATATATTCTCTCTTTGTAATTGAATACTCAATTTTTCATACCAAATTATATTTTTAATTATACATTTTATATACATTAACTATATATAAATTTTATTTGTTAAAATAAAAATAAATTTGTATAGTTATTATTTATTGATAAAAATAGTATTATATCTCTATATAAAATATAGATTATATTATAAGAAAATAAGTTATTTCAATTATAAAATATTTTACAAACATTATATTATTACTTTTCTTCCTAAAATGAATCAACAGTTAAAAGCAGATGAAAGGTAGTGTTGACCTCACATTAATTTTGATGATTACAAAATAATTAAGTCATTAATGAGTTTGGTATAGAGTTATAATACAATGCAGGCATACATTGGTCATCAAATTGAAGAAGATGGAATTCAAGCTCTTAACAAGGTCTTTGGTTCAAGAAAGAAAGTTTTGAAGGAGAATAAGACCAATGAAAAATGTTTTAAGACTCAATTAAATGGAATTAAATTGCTTGAGAATGAATTCTATGGAGAACTCTTGGATTCATCAAAACTACAAGATTTTTTGGCCTCGAAATGAGTTTTTACATTGTAAAGCAAGTTAGCCGGCTCTCAAGCCAACTACTGATGCACAAAATTAACTAAACAGAAGTCTGAAGCCAATTAGTCGACTTTGTAGTCAACTACTGTAGCTTATACAGAGAGCTGATTTCAGTTAGTCAACTTTGTAGTTGGTTATTGTGGCTTTTACAAAGAGTAGAATTCTGTTAGTTAGCCATGTAGTCAGCTAATAGCCTGTTAGTCGGCTAGGGAGTCTACTAACACAGTCCCAAGAGCTGTAACAGTTAGTCCTAATATGTTTTAGGCTTCGAAACTCTCAATCCAATCATCCTCAACGGTCCAAAATAGCTAGTTAATGTTTCAATCTTTTAAAAAGCTATAAATACAAGTTCAAATAATGGATTGAAGAGAGTTTTCAATAGTGGTTGAAGAGATTTTAAGAGACATTTCAAGATGATTAAAGAAAAAAGTTTAGAAAGTTTCTAGCTGTGCTCCAAAGCTTTCAAAAGCCATCAAAGCTCATTCAAAGCTCCACCAAACTTCAAGAAAAGCTTCCTCAAGTGCTTAAAGCTTCATCTTCAAGAAGGAGAACCTCATTAAAGTGTAGACCTACCAAAATCTTTAAAGTGCTATTATTGTTTTATTTGCTTGTATAGGAGCTGTTTTATTCTAATATTTGTATCATTATTCAATTGTTTAAGTTTCACCTTGGTTGAAATTTGTTTAATTATACTAAACTCATATTGGTGATTTGTAAGCCTACCTCGTGTCTAGTAAATGAGAAGCTAGTTGGGTTAGCTGGGTTAGCTAAGATTGTAATCGTTGGACAAATAATTAGTGAAAAAAATTCACAAGAGGTCCTTGAGGAGTGGATGTAGGTGCAAGGGTTGGCACTGAACCACTATAAATCCTTGTGTTTGTTTGCGATTGGCCTATTATGCATTATTGCTCTTCACCTCACCTCACTTCACTTAATATTTCTGAACTTAGTTTTTAAAATAGCACATACTTGCTAAATTTTTAATTTTTAAAATAGAATCCAATTCATCTCTCTCTTAGGTTGCTTAGCAAGGCAACAGATAGGATTGAGAAGTACTCATAGAAGGAGGAATTGTGAATGTGTAGGAATATTTAATGAAGATAAAAAAAATATTTTACTTAATCCATGGCAAATCAATTTAAATATCTTTCAAATGGCTAAGTGTTACACTCGGTTTGAAATTAAAGTAAATGATAACTTGGGAATGTAACTTGCCTTTTTGACTTTTTAACAAAAGCAAAAGAACAAAGTAAGTTGAGTGATGAAAAATTAACTAACTTCCCATAAAATTTTTCTACTAAAGAATGAAGCTTTGGATTACTAGGAATCAAATATAACTTCTTAAATTATCATGTTTAATTATCAAACATAGTAATATGTATGGTGATATGAGATTATCAAGCTAGACTATCATGAACCAAATGGTCCTTAAATATTTTAAATGTCATAATTTATAAACATAAGGATAATCATTTACTTGAATAAAATTTAAGCTTAAATTAATTTTTTTATTCTCATTTAAATATTTTTTTATGAATCTATGTTTGACTATCAGATTTTGGTAATAAAAATAATTAGATGCTTGATTTAAGTGCAATATTCTGAATTGGATCTAAATAAATTCTATATAGTTCGCTTTGTTGACCCATATATTGATTTTGATGAATAACAAAAACTAATTGAGTATATTCCTTTTAGTATTAATGATTTTGATTAAGTATTTCAGAAATATAAACCTTTAATCAATCAAAATCCAAGGAGAATTGAGCTTGGTTTTGAGTCTCGCTTTAAGTGTCAATTTCAGTACTTAGAGTCGACTTCTAAAGTCAAGGAGCCAACTCCGATACATTTCAGCATGTATTAGCACTTTTGATACGAGCTCGAGTCGACTCCAATAGTAGTTGAGTCGACTCGGTCAGAGAGACAAAGAGGCCTCATTTTTGTGATGAGCTCAAGTCGACTCCAATCGTAGCTCAAGTCGACTCGGTAAGTTATACAGGGACTGGCAAAATTGGCGTTCAACTCGAGTCAACTCCCGAAGAACTTGAGCTAACTCCCAGTAAAGCAACAGATGACTCCTCTACGGGCTGACACTTTACTTTTTGGACAACCCATGTTCGAGCCGACTCGAGGTCTGTTTGAGTTGACTCGAGCTTGTTAGGAGCTGACTACATAACTATCAGAGACGACTTCAAAATCTGATAATTTTTCAACAGACTTTAATGGCTCTTTCTCTATTCGTGCTAAACATTCTTCCAACTACAAAAAATGGCTAGTTTTCTTTTAAAAGTGGATTTGAAAGATGATTATAAGTAAGAGCCCTGGGTTGATTCAAAAAAAAAAAAAAAAAAAAAGAGAAGGAACAAGAGAAATCAAAAGAGAAAACATTCAAAATTCAAAAGCCCTAAAGTGAAAATAGAGGTTAAGAAAAATTCCAAGAATCCAAAGCTAATCTTGAGGAATTTCCATCAAATCAAAGAAAAAAAGAAGAGAGCCCTAGTTCTTCCAAAGATTCAACGTCAAAGAATCTTCTAAAGCTTCAAGCACATCTTGAGGAAGATCAAATTGAGAAAAAAAAGAAATGAAGAAAAGCTCAACTTTAGAAATCTTCTAATCAAGCTCATTCTATTTTTATTTGATTACATTATTTTATTTACTCATTTTGAAGCTTTATTTTCACTGTAACTAAACTCTTTATTATTTGTAAGTTGATTCAATTAGAGGATTAAATCAAGAGGACAGTTTGGCCTTGTGCAAGCTAAGAGGCTTGCGAAAGGTTTTATGCTGGTGATCCATAAAAACTAGCTGGGTTCATTGTGACCTCGAAGTAAAACAATAAGTTTAAGTTGTGAGCTTGTAAAACAACTATGTTGCAATCAGGAAGATTATAGTGAGGCCCAAAAGATCCTTGGAGTGGTTATAGGTGTAGTTAACATTGAACCACTATAAAATCCTGTGTTTGTCGTGCTTTACTCTTTTCTCACCTCTCTCTTCTCTATACTTAGCTTGGATTATATCTCACTACACTTACACTTCTTTAATCTTGTACATTAGCATTACTGGTTTAAATTAGTTAAAATTTTTAAAGAACCCAATTCATCCCTCCTCTTAGGTTGCCATCTGGGCCAATAATTGGTATCAGAGCAGGTACTCATCCTTTCTTAATCTAACCATCAAGAGCTAAAGATTCAAATAGTAACTGAAGTTGGTTCTTCTTTTTCTGAGGGACAATCCACTAATCGTCCTTCGTTGTTTAATGGAACAAACTATTCATATTGAAAACTAGAATAAGAATATTCATTCAAGTTATAGATTATAATTTATGGAGTATCATTATCAATGATCCCAGCACCCCTCACACATAATAGATGGTACAGTTATTCTTAAGCCCAAAAGGGATCAAAATGAAAATGATAGAAAAATAATCTAGCTAAACTTTAAGGCCGTAAATGTTCTATACTGCTCCTTGGATGCAAATGAATTCAATAGAATATCTACTTGCATCTTAGCCAAGGAGATATGGGATAGGGTGAAAGTTACCCATGAGGGTACTAACCAAGTTAAAGAGTCTAAAATCAATATGCTTGTGCATAAATATGAACTCTTTAGCATAGAACAGAATGAATCCATTACTTGCATGTACACTAGATTTATAGATATAGTGAATGGATTAAAAAGTTTTGGTAAGACCTATACTAACTCTAAGCTTGTACGAAAAATTCTTAGTTCTATTATAAGAATGTGAAAAGCAAAAGTGATAGCCATTCAAGAAGCCAAAGATCTGAGCAATTTACCTTTGGATGAGCTTCTTGGATCTCTCATAATGTACGAACTCACCATAAAGCAACATCTGAAAGAAGATGTGAAGAAGAAGACTATTGCCCTAAAAGCTGTTGAAAAGAAGAAAAGCAGCAATGAAGAAGATGAAGATAATGAAGACACTACCCTCCTTGCAAAAAATTTAAAAAGTTTATGCAAAGAAGGCCATTCCATAAAAGAAGATCTGGTGTCAAAATGGAAGAAGAAAAGGAAAAGGAGAAGGAGAAGGAGAAGGATTCCGTAATTTGTTATGAGTGCAAAAAGCCTGAACATTATAAGTCTAAATGTTTTCAACTCAAAAAATAGTTCAAAAAGAAGAAGGCTTATGTTGCAATATGGAGCAACAATGATGAATCATCCTCTGAGAAGGAACAATAAGAGGTTGCAAACATATATCTTATGACCAATAAGGAAGAGATAAGTACTGAAAACCCTCATTATGATTTTACATTCGATGAACTCCTTGATGCATTTAATGAACTCCTGAATAATTTTAAAAATTTGAGATCAAAAATTAAAATTTTGAAAACTAAAAATCAAGAACTTCTCAAAAAGATTATAAGGGAAAATGAATTTGCCGCTGAATTTGAAAAACTAAAATCTGAAAAGCAAATTTTAGAGAATGAGAAGAATATGATTTCTGCTGAAAATCAACAATTGAAGAATGATGTTGAAAAATATAAGAATGTTGTTGATAGATTTATATATAGCTTGAGAGACTGAACCTATTATTAAATAATCAAAGAGCTATTTTGATAGAGTTGGTTTAGGATATAAACCTTATAAAAAGCAAAAAATTATGAATAATTTCTTTGTGAAAAGCTCTTCTAATAATGGGATTATATGTTTTGTTGTGAAAAAAGTGGTCATAAATCTTTTGTTTGCAATCATAGAAAATATCATATAAATGCAGCAAAAGGGATAAATGATTTGGGTTCCAAAAGGAACCATATATTCTACAACTAACCATGAAGGATCCAAAAAATGTTGGTACCTAAATATAAAAATTGATTGCTATGCAGGTATGTCTTGCAGCCAAAGAATAAAAAAGAAAGTGATATCTTGAAGCGGCTACTCAAGACATATGATGATGATAAAGATCAATTCAACACCTTTGAAGCTAAAAAGATGGAGTGGTAACCTTTGGAGATAATGATCAAGATCACATCATTGGTATTGGTAAAATTTAGATCACTCCATCTACCTTTATTGAAAATGTTTTATATGTTGATAGTTTAAAGCATAACTTAATTAACATTAGCCAACTATGTGATAAATGATTCAAAATTTTCTTTGAAGCTTTTGTTTGCATAGTATCTAATCCTATTGACAATAGCATTATCTTTGTTGGAAATAGAAATGATAATGTATACTTAATTGACTTAAAAAATTTATCTACAAGTAATCATTGTCTAATTGCTAGTAATGCTAAAGTTAATGAGATTTGATGGCTATGGCACCATAGATTAAGTCATGCAAGGACTCACTTGATTTTAAAATTGCTTAAAAAGGATTTAGTTAAAGGTCTTCCAAATTGAACTTCAAAACTGATAGAGTTTGTGATGCATGTTAATTTGGAAAACAAACTAGGAATTCTTTTAAATTTAGAAATATTGTTTCAACTTCTAGGCCACTTGAACTACTTCACATGAATCTATTTGGACCTACTAAACCACAAGTTTAAAAGGTAAGAAATATGATCTTGTGATAGTAGATGATTACTCTAAATTCATATGATACTATTTTTGGCTCATAGAGATAAGACTTTCTCTGTATTTCTAAAATTTTTTAAAAAATTATAAATGAGAAAAATATTACCATTGTGTCTCTTAGAAGTAATCATGGAACTGAATTCAAAAATTACTTATTCAAAAAATTCTGCATTGAAAATGGCATCCATCATAATTTTTTAGCACCTAGGTGTGATGCCCCTCCCAATAGTCCTACATCGAGTAACTAAGGAAAGGTTGAATGATTTATAACCAGTTAAGTAAGATGAGCAAGTACCAATTGAATTCTTTTTGAGCTGTGGTGGCCCAAATTGGTGTGAACCTTGTCCATCTTGCTTTCATATTACGAAACGGATTTGTAGATTTGTGGGCCCGGGTCATTACATTATAGTATCAGAGTCAGGTTCTAGCCTAAAGTGCAGGAGCTAAGTGCTATACAGGGTAAAATGCTACATTGATGGGAGCCATCTCTTGAGCCTATGCCACGCAGGGTAAAGTGCTACATTGATAGGAGCCACCTCTTAAGCCTGTGAGGGCCACTTCTAGAATCCTGCCTGCCTAGTGGATGCAATCATATGACTCTGACAACGATGTTGCATCTTTAAGGGGGGTAGATTGTGATGCCCCTCCCATTTAGTCCTACATTGGGTAACTAAGAAAAGGTTGAATGGTTTATAACCAATTAAGTAAGATGGACAAGTACCAATTGGATCCTTTTTGGGTTGTGATGGCCCAAGTTGATGTGAACCTTGCCTATCTTATTTTCATGTCACGAAATGGGTTCGTAGGTTTACGGGCCCAGGTCGTTACATTAAGTTTTAGACCCCAGCCATGTGATAGAACTTGAACCAATTTAGTTTTAAAAAGATTTGACCTATGAAGAACATCCTGTGCGCATCGTGGATCACAAGGATCAAGTTGACATAGCATTCCCTATGTCAAAGTGCAATGGAGCAATCATACCGAGCGAAAAGCTTCTTGGAAGCTTGAAGAAGAGAGAAAAAAGAAATACCCTCATATGTTTGTAACTTAAGTATATGAATGTAAAGTGAATTAATGATTGTCTTTTCATTTAAGGAATATGGGAGCTTATATTTATAATCTGGATGTTAATTATGTGGTGTGATTAATAAATAATCATTTCGAGGATAAAATTATTTTAAGGGGGAGGAGTGTAACACCCACATTTATCGCAGCGTTGCCAACAGTAGAAGATTCAGCACAAAAAAAGAAAAAAAAAACCTTTCCTCTCCTGCCCTCATTGCGTAGCTGGTTCGTTGTTGTCCTTCTCACCATTGTCTCCTCCTCATAGCCTGATTCAACCACAGATAATCTTTCTTTCTTTTTCTTTTAGTTTATACTTTGGTTTATTGTTAGATCACAGAGGACGAGGGGGTGGCGCCGCTAGGCAGCAATAGTGCGTGAGAGAGGGCCATCAGATGGCCCTCCCTTGTTGCGAGGGCTGAACCGGCTCTCGTGTTTGGTTCGGGCCCGGCGGGGTGCCCGTCGGCTCGTTAAGCCCAAATCTTGGGCGGCAATCCCCATCGGCATCCGTGCATCATCTAGTAGGGTTCGGCCGGCCAAGGAGGTCGGCCTTGCCGCCGCTCAGGAAGGAGGAGTAGGAGAAGGTGGCTTTGTTTTGGATCTAGGAATAGAGTATCAGTGAAAAAAAATAATGGGAAAAAGAAAAGAAAAGAAGAGAGGGAGGCAGCCCGCCGATGGTTGCCGGTGCTGAGGCGACTGGCGGCAACCGATCGATCGGCCATGCAAGACTGGCAATGACTCTAGGCCACTGATACCCACAAGCACAGTGACGAGTGCTCATGGGAGAAAAACAGGGAAGAGAAAAAGGAGTGAATGGGCTGGTTTGGTTTAACTCATTTAACCCAGTTGGACCCAATTTTTGGAGCCCAAATCGGGCTTCACCCAATCCATAAAAATAGGGTTTGGATCAGCTTTGATCCTAGTTTGTTAGGAATTTTTTGTTTCCCCATTTAAACTAATGAACATTGTTGACCCAATTATTGATTTTGATGATTAACAAAAGCCATGAGTATATTCCTTACGTTTCTGATAAATTTGATAAGTGTTTCAGGAATTAAGATTGGTTATTCATCAATATGTTACTTAAAAAATCAGTTTCAAGTTGAATTTAAATGGAATTTATGTAAGTTCAGAACTTGAAGCCGACACCCTAAGTCCTCCGAGTCGACACCAGAGAGTATCAGAATAGTATTGTTTTTTTGGTACGGTTCGGAGCCGACACCTAAAATTCTAGAGCCAACACATGAAAAGTTAGAGTCGATACCTACAGAGTGTGGAGCCGACTCCAGACCAGTTACAGAGAGTGATTTTTCGACACTGGCAGACCCGACACCTTCAGAAATTTAGAGCCGACCCTAGATCTCGCCGAGCCGACACTTCAAATACTTAGAGCCGACACCTTGACAGATCGTTTATTACTATTTTTGAAATCCAATTTGGAACCGACACCTCCACGTGAGAAATGAAATTTCAAGTTTTCAACGATATATTTTTCTTACCTAACCTCTAACGGATCTATTTTCTTTTGGTAAGGTTCATCCAAGGACAACTCCAACGGCTATTTTTCACCTACTCATGGAATGAAATGCCTATAAAAAGGGATTGAACCGTTTGAAATAAAAAGAATAGAAAAAACAGTGAAACCAAAAGAAAGAAAGAGAAATAAAAAATCTCACTTCAAGAAATCTTCTGAGCCAAAGCCTATCCACTATTGAGAGTTAGAAGAGGAATCCAAAAAGCGCCAAAAGAGCTATTTCAAAGGATTTTCCTAATTTTGAAGAAGAAGAAGAAAAGCCCTAAATCTTTAACCGTTTCTTCACCAAAATCTCTTCAAGTGTTGTAATTCCATTCAATACAGAAGAGAAGGAGAAGAGAAGAAAAGAAGAAAAGCTCAAGCCCTACATTACTTCAGAAATTATGCTTTTCTATTTCATTTACTTACATTGCTCATTTGCTCAATTAAGGAGCTGTTATTTTTATAAACTCTTAATTGATTTGTTGTTTGTCTAATTCAATCAGGGGATTGAATTAGTTGAGGTTGTTAACCTCGGGGTAAGCTAAGTGTAGCTTACATTGGGTTTTGTGTTGGTGAACCCAGGAAAACCAGCTGGATTCGTTGTGACCCCGTGTAAAATAACAAGTTAGAGTTGTGAGCTTGTAAAACAACTCGACTGTAATCTGGGTGATTATAGTATGGACCCAAGAGTTGCTTGGGAGTGGACGTAGGTGTGGGATACACCGAACCAGTATAAATCTTTGTGTGTTTGTCGTACCTTTGCCTCTATCTCTCTCTCTCATTGTGCTTTACATTGTTGCATAAATTTGCTAGTTAACTTAATTGGTTTTAAGTTTTAAATTGTTAAATTTTTTATAGAACCCAATTTACCTCCACTCTTGGGTTGCCATCTAGGCCAACAATTGGTATCAGAGCTAGTGCTCATTATTTTTTGTTTGATCCAACGATCAAGAGTTAAAGATCCAAATGGTAACACAAGCTGGATCTTCTTTTGCTGAAGGTTAATCCACTAATAGGCCACCCTTGTTTAATGGCTCTAATTATTCATATTGGAAAGCAAGAATAAGATTTTTATTTAAGCTTTAGACTATGAATTATGGAGTGTCATTACAAATGGACCTAGCACCCACACACATTATAGATGGTTCAATAGTTCCTAAACCTGAAAGGGATTGGAATGAGAACGATAGGAAAATGGCTCAGCTTAATGCAAAAGCCATGAATATTTTATATTGTGCTTTAGATGCTAATGAATTTAATAAAATTTTTACATGTATTTCTTCAAAAGAAATTTGAAATAGATTAGAAGTTACCCATGAAGGTACTAATCAAGTAAAATAATCAAAAATTAACATTCTAGTGCACAAATATGAATTGTTTAGCATGGAACAAACTGAATCAATCACATGCATGTACACTAGATTCACTGATATAGTTAATGATCTAAAAAGTCTTGGTAAGACCTATACAAATTCTGATTTGTGCGTAAAATTCTTAGGTCTCTTCCAAGATCATGGGAAGCAAAAGTAACTGCCATCCAAGAAGCCAAAGATCTGAATACATTACCTTTGGAGAAGCTGCTTGGATCATTGATGACCCATGAGTTGACAATGAAGCAGCATCAAGAGGAAGAAGTCAAGAAGAAGAGAACAATTGCCCTCAAGGCTGCAGAAAATGAAAAGAGTAGCAGTGATGAAGAAGATGATGATGATGAGGAGACTGCACTCCTAGCTAAGAAGTTTAAAAGATTCATGCAAAGAAGGAGACCCTTCCACAAAAGAAAATATGGAATCAAAATGGAAGGAGAAAAAGGGAAGGACAAGGATAAGAAAAAAGACCCCCTCATATGTTATGAATGTAAGAAACCGGGGCACTTTAGATCAGATTGTCCTCAATTGAAAAAAGCCAACAAAAAGAAGAAGGCTTATGTTGCAACGTGGACTGACAATGAAGAATCTTCATCTAAAGAAGATCAAAAAGAAGTTGCAAACATATGCTTCATGGAAAAAGACGACAACGAGGTAAGTTCCAAAACTTTCAATGAAGATTTTACCTTTGATGAATTATATGAAGCTTTCAATGAGTTAATTAATGATTTCAAAGTTTTAAGAATTAAAAATAAATCTTTGAAAACTGAAAAACTTAAATCTAATCAAAAAGAAAAATGAACTAATTCTTTAGGTTAGAAATCTGAAATCTGAAAAAAAGATGTTTTAAAAGAAAAAGAATTGATTTCAAATGAAAACCTTAATCTAAAGAAGGAAGTTGATAAATATAAGAATATAGTTGATAGATTCACTTATAGCTCAAAAAACTTAATTTATTGTTAAGTAGCCAAAGAGCAGTATTTGATAAAGCTGGTCTACGATATAGACCTCATATGAAACAAAAGTATGTAAACAATTTCTTTATTAAGAAACCAAGCAAAAATGATATTTCATATTTTTATTGCAATAAAAAGGGACATAAATCTTATGAATATAATTTTAGAAAAATTGATAAGAATTTAAGTGTTAAAGAAAGAAAATATGGGTTCCGAAAGGAACAATCTTTATTGCTACTAACCATGAAGGACCCAAGAAAGCTTGGGTACCTAAATAAAAAGTTTGATTGTCTTACAAGAGTATCTTGCGGCCAAAAGATCAAAACAAAAGTGGATCTTGATAGCGGCTGCTCAAGACACATGACGGGTGACAAGGAGCAATTCATCATCCTTGAAGATAAAAGAGGAGTTGTTACATTTGGAGGTAATGGTAAAGGCCAAATTATGGGATTTGATAAAATTCAAATAACTCCATCCACTTTTATAGAAAATGTTTTATATGTTGATGGTTTAAAACATAATTTAATTAGTATTAACCAATTGTGTGATAAATGTTTCAAAGTTTCTTTGAAGCTTCTATCTGCACTGTTTCTAATCCCACTGACAATAGCATTATATTTGTTGGAAATAGAAATGGCAATGTATACTTATTAGATTTAGACAAATTGTCTACTAGTAATCATTGCTTAATTACTGATAATGCTAAGGTTAATGAGATCGGATGGTTGTGGCATCGTAGATTAGGTCACGCAAGCACACACTTAATTTCAAAATTAATTAGAATGGATTTAGTTGAAGGACTTCCAAAGTTAGATTTTGAAAATAACAGAATTTGTGATGCATGTCAATTTGAAAACAAACTAGAAACTCTTTCAAATCTAAAAATATTGTTTCCACTTCTAGGCCACTTGAACTACTTCACATGGATCTTTTTGGACCTACTAGAACTACTAGTCTAGGAGGAAAGAAATATGGTCTTGTGATAGTAGATGATTATTCTAGATTCACTTGGATATTATTTTTAGCTCATAAGGATGAGACTTTCCCTATATTCATGAAATTCTTCAAGAAAGTCACTAATGAGAAAAACAACACCATAGTGTCTCTTAGAAGTGATCATGGAACAGAATTTGAAAATCATTTATTTAAAAATTTATGCACTGAACATGGCATTCATCATAATTTTTCTATACCTAGAACACCATAACAAAACGGAGTTGTAGAAAGAAAGAATAGAATATTAGAAGACATGGCCCGTACCATGCTATGTGAAAGCCAACTCCCAAAGTACTTCTGGGCGGAAGCTATAAATACAGCATGTTACATCCTTAATAGAGCTTTAATAAGGCCAATTCTTAAGAAAACTCCTTATGAACTATGACATGATAGGAAACCTAACATTCGTTATTTTCATGCATTTGGTTGTCGATATTTTATTCATAATAATGGTAAAGATTATCTTGAAAAATTTGATGCAAAATATGATGAAGGCATATTCTTAGGATATTCAACAACTAGTAAAGCCTATAGAGTATTTAACAAGAGGAACTTAATTGTAGAAGAATCTATTCATGTAGTTTTTGATGAGTCTTTAGCATCAAGTTCAGAAAAGATTGATGATGAGAAAGATATAAATTTGCTAGAGAGAGATATTAAAAAATTGAATATAGATGTATCTTCAGATCATTAACAAGAAGCTAAAGATGATGATTCACCTAGAGTTGATGTTATTGATACTAATCATGATGAGGTAGATCTTTCTAGAGATTGGAGATATGCCTATGGATATCCAAAGGAATTGATTATAGGTGATCCATCTCAAGGTGTAAGAACTAGATCATCTATGAGAAATATCAATAATCATCTTGCATTTGTATCTCAAATTGAACCTAAAACTATTGAAGAAGCTAAAAAAGATAGTAATTGGATGCTAGCTATGCAAGAAGAATTAAATCAATTTACTAGGAATAATGTATGGTCCTTAGTTGATAGACCTAAAGGTCACTCAGTTATAGGATCTAAATGGGTATTTAGAAATAAATTAGATGAAAATGGTATAGTAATTAGAAATAAAGTTAGATTAGTTGCAAAAGGATATAATCAAGAAGAAGGAATTGATTTTAATGAAACTTTTGTACCTGTAGCTAGATTAGAAGCAATTAGACTATTACTTGCATTTGCATGTCATATGAATATCAATTTATTTCAAATGGATGTTAAAAGTGCATTTTTAAATGGTTTTATAAATGAAGAAGTTTTTGTAGAACAACCATCTGGTTTTGAAGATCATAAACTTCCAAATCATTTTTTAATTACACAAAGCACTTTATGGTTTAAAACAAGCACCTAGAGCTTGGTATGATAGGTTAAGCAAATTTCTAATTGAAAATAATTTTTCTATAGAAAATGTTGATAAAACCTTATTTTTGAAAAGAAAAGATGAAGATTTATTGGTAGTACAAATCTATGTTGATGATATTGTATTCGGTGCTACTAACAATCTTTTGTGTCAAGAATTTGCAAAGTTAATGCAGGGTGAATTCGAGATGAGCATGATGGAAGAACTCAACTTCTTCCTAAGACTACAAATCAAACAAGAGAGAGAGGAGATTTTCATCAACCAAACAAAGTACACAAAGAAAATTCTCAAGAAGTTTGGAATGGAATCAATCAAACCTCTCAGAACACCAATGAGACCTTCATGCAAATTGGATAAAGATGAAGACGGTAAGCCTGTTGATCAAAAGCATTATAGAGGTATGATCGGATCTTTACTTTACTTAACTGCAAGTAGACCTGATATCATGTTTGCTGTTTGTTTATGTGCTAGATATCAATCTGAACCTAAAGAATCTCATTTAATTGCTGTAAAAAGAATACTAAGATATCTAAGTGGAACTAAAAATGTAGGATTATGGTATTCTAGAGACTCAACATTGAATTTGATTGCATATTCTGATTCTGACTATGCTGGATGTAAACTAGATAGAAAAAGTACAAGTGGTGCATGTCAATTTTTAGGAAGTAACTTAATCTCATGGTTTAGCAAAAAGCAAAATTCGGTTGCATTATCTACTACCGAAGCAGAATATGTTGCAGCTAGAAGTTGCTGTGCTCAAATCCTTTGGATTAAGCGACAACTTGAAGATTATGGCATAACACTTGATAAAACTCCTATTAGATGTAATAACACTAGTGCAATCAATTTAACTAAAAATCTTATACAATATTCAAGAACTAAACATATTGAAATTAGATATCATTTTATTAGAGAACATGTAGCTAATGGTGATATTTGTCTTGATTATGTTTGTATTGATGAACAATTAGCTGACATATTTACAAAACCCCTTAGTGAAGAAAGATTTTGTTATCTTACAGGTGAATTAGGAGTTTGTGATCCTTTAGAATAGTCTAAACCTCTAAGGATCAATTATCTAGATTTCGGTCACTTTTCTTAAAAATTTTCTCATGATTCTAAGGAAAACTCATCTAGAAACATGAATCCCTTGATTTATTCAAATTTTGATAACCTTTTTGACAAGTTTCGATTCTTCGAAACTTTCAAATTTTCACTGAAACTTTCTTGGAGTCGACACCACAGTTGGTGGAGTCGACATCTATTTGTGTTGCTCTGTCTGTATTGACCTAATTATTAATTTTGATGATAAACAAAACTATTTGAGTATAACTCATGAAGTTACTAATGATTTTGATTAAGTGTTTTAGTTTATAACTTGTTTAAATGATCAAAATCTCGAGAGAAATCAAGTTCAGAGTTTAATTCTAATGTCAAGGTAAGATTGCAGACATTAGAGTCGACACCTAGAATCACAGAGTCGACTCTGAAAAACGGCACGGACTAGAGTCGACACCTAGAACCTGTAGAGTCAACTCCAACATAAAAATAGAAAGATGATTTTTCGGGTCTCAAATTAGAGTCGACACCTGAGGAGTTAGAGTCGACTCCAGAAGAAAAATGTGTCGACCCCAGAAAAGTTAGAGGAGACTCCAAATCGGGCTGTTTGGGGATTTCAAGTTAGAGTCGACCCCAGGAAAGTCAGAGTCGACTCCAGTTTGTCAGAAAAACTTTCAGATGTGTCAGAACGTCTCTAAACCTACTTTTTACTTTAAATCTCAATGGCTATTACCTTATTTGTTCCTAACTTTTCTTCCATTTTGATTCTAACGGATAGTTTTCATCTATTCTTAGTATTGGAAGGATCTTATAAAGGATGATGGATGTGACGTTTAAAAGAGAGAAAAAACAAGGAAAATAGAGTAGAAAAAGAGAAGAAAAATCCGAGAGAAAATCAGAAGAAAAATCAAAGGAAAGATTGTATTGATTCCCTGAAAGAAAAGAGAGAAATCCCTAGTCTTCACACTTTCATTTTGAGGAGATTTCTAAGTTTGAAGAAGCAAACGAGTAAGCCCTAGTTCCTGTTCTTCATCTGTTCTTCCGAGCTTCAAGAGCATACTCAAGGAAGATCCATTCAAAAGCAAGAAAGAGAAGAAGAATCAAGCCACAGAGATCTACAAATCATGCTTTATTTCTATCTCTTTGTTTGAATAGTTAACTTGTCTTATTTGCTCATTTAAGGAGCAGTTGTTGTATCAAATATTCTTATTCTTCTTGTGGACTGAGTCAATCAGGTGATTGAATCAGTTGAGGCAGATTGCCTTGTGCAAGCAGTTGCTTGTGTGTAAGGTTTTATGCTGGTGAACCTTGAAAACCAGCTGGGTTCGTTGTGCACCTGGAAAAACAACAAGTTTGAGTTGTGATCTTGTAAAATAACTTTGCTGTAATCAATGTTGATTATAGTGTGGACCCAAGAGGTACTTCGGACACTACAAGAAAATACTGAAATTGCGACGCAAATTTAGCGACGCAAAATTGCGTCGCTAAATTGCGACCACTTTGCGACGCCTTTGTGACAACAAAATATTGCGACGCATTAGCGACTCATCAGCGACTCAATTAACCAAAAATCCAAAAAAAATTATATTTTTAATATTGCGACGCAAATATTGCGTCGCAATATTTTTAAATTAATTTTTTATAAAATATAAATATCAATAAAAATATTGCGACGCAAATATTGCGTCGCAATATTTTTAAATTAATTTATAAAATATAAATATCAATAAAAATATTGCGACGCAATACTTGCGTCGCAATGTTTTTAGCAGAATTAAGAAAATTAAATTTTTAATATTGCGACGCAAATATTGCGTCGCAATATTTTTAAATTAATTTTTTATGAGGTATAAATAGTATTAAAATATTGCGACGCAAATATTGCGTCGCAATATTTTTAGCAGAATTAAATATTTTAAATTTTTAATATTGCGACGCAAATATTGCGTCGCAATATTTTTAAATTAATTTTTAATTAATTATAAATATCATTAAAAATATTGCGACGCAAATATTGCGTCGCAATATTTTAAATTAATTTTTTATAAAATATAAATATCAATAAAAATATTGCGACGCAAATATTGCGTCGCATATTTTTAAATTAATTTATTATAAAATAAATATCAATAAAAAATATTGCGACGCAATACTTGCGTCGCAATGTTTTTAGCAGAATTAAGAAAATTAAATTTTAATATTGCGACGCAAATATTGCGTCGCAATATTTTTAAATTAATTTTTTATGAGGTATAAATAGTATTAAAAATATTGCGACGCAAATATTGCGTCGCAATATTTTTAGCAGAATTAAATATTTTAAATTTTTAATATTGCGACGCAAATATTGCGTCGCAATATTTTTAAATTAATTTTTAATTAATTATAAATATCATTAAAAATATTGCGACGCAAATATTGCGTCGCAATATTTTTTAAATTAATTTTTTAAAATATAAATATCAATAAAAATATTGCGACGCAATATTTGCATCGCAATGTTTTTGGCAGAATTAAAAAATTTAATTTTTCATATTGCGACGCAAATATTGCGTCGCAATATTTTAAATTAATTTATTTGAAATATAAATATCAATAAAAATATTGCGACGCAATATTTGCGTCGCAATGTTTTTAGCAGAATTTAAAAAAAAATAATTTTTAATATTGCGACGCAAATATTGCGTCGCAATATTAATAAATTAAATTTTTACGAAATATAAATATTAATACAAATATTGCGACGCAATATTTGCGTCGCAATGTTTTTAGCAGAATTAAATATTTTAAATTTTTTAATATTGCGACGCAAATATGGCGTCGCAATATTTTTAAATTAATTTTTTTTGAAATATAAATATCAATAAAAATATTGCGACGCAATATTTGCGTCGCAATGTTTTTAGCAGAATTTAAAAAAAATTAATTTTTAATATTGCGACGCAAATATTGCGTCGCAATATTTATAAATTAAATTTTTACGAAATATAAATATTAATACAAATATTGCGACGCAATATTTGCGTCGCAATGAATTAAATATTTTAAATTTTTAATATTGCGACGCAAATATTGCGTCGCAATATTTATAAATTAAATTTTTACGAAATATAAATATTAATACAAATATTGCGACGCAATATTTGCGTCGCAATGTTTTTAGTAGAATTAAATATTTTAAATTTTTAATATTGCGACGCAAATATGGCGTCGCAATATTTTTAAATTAAATTTTTACGAAATATAAATATTAATACAAATATTGCGACGCAATATTTGCGTCGCAATGTTTTTAGCAGAATTAAATATTTTAAATTTTTAATATTGCGACGCAAATATTGCGATGCAATAATTACGACGCAAATATTGCATCGGTCGTCGCCGATCGAGATCAGGTCTTGGATCGAACGCAACCGTCGGATCGTCGCCGATCT
>UESW01004849.1:346800-390700 GCA_900491605.1 Calamus simplicifolius | reverse complement strand
TCTAGTAAAGCTTATAGAGTATTCAATAAGAAGAGTCTAGTTGTAGAAGAATCCATTCATGTAGTCTTTGATGAGTCTTTAGCATCAAGTTCGGGAAAGATTGATGATGAGGAAGATACAAGTTTACTTGAAAGAGGAATTAAAAAATTAGATGTATCTTCAGATCATGAACAAGAAGCAAAAGAAGAGATTTACCTTTGGCCGATGTTATTGATACTGCTCATAATGATATAGATCTGCCTAGATTGGATATATGCTCATGATCATCCAAGGGATTTGATCATAGGTGATCCATCTCAAGGTGTAAGAACTAGATCGTCCATGAGAAATATCAATAATCATCTTGCTTTTGTATCTCAAATAGAACCTGAAACCATAGAAGAAGCTGAAAAAGATAGCAATTGGATGTTAGCTATGCAAGAAGAGTTAAACCAATTCACTAGGAATAAGGTATGGACCCTAATAGAAAGACCTAAACCACCCTATAATAGGATCTAAATGGGTTTTTAGAAATAAATTAGATGAAAATGGCACAGTCATTAGGAGTAAAGCTAGGCTAGTTGCAAAAGGATATAATCAGGAAGAAGAATAGATTTTGATGAAACTTTTGCTCCTGTAGCTAGATTAGAAGCCATTAGACTATTGCTTGCATTTGCATGTCATATGAATTTCAACTTATTTCAAATGGATTTAAAAGTGCATTTTTAAATGGTTTTATAAATGAGGAAGTTTATGTTGAACAACCTCCTGATTTTGAAGATCATGAATTTCAAACCATGTTTTTAAATTACACAAAGCACTTTATGGTTTAAAACAAGCACTAGAGCTTGGTATGATAGATTAAGTAAATTTTTAATTGAAAATGGATTTACAAGAGGAAATGTTGACAAAACCTTATTTTTAAAAAGAAAAGAGATGATTTATTGGTTGTACAGATTTACGTTGATGATATTATCTTCGGTGCTACTAACAATCTTCTTTGCCAAGAATTCGCTAAGTTAATGCAGGGAGAATTCGAGATGAGCATGATGGGAGAACTTAACTTCTTCCTTGGACTTCAAATTAGACAAGAGAAAGCTGAATTTTTATCAACCAAGCAAAGTACACAAAGGAAATACTTAAGAAGTTTGATATGGAATCTGCTAAACCTCTTGGCATGCCAATGAGTCCTTCATGCAAACTGGACAAAGATGAAGATGGTAAGAAAGTAGATCAAAACATTATCGAGGTATGATCGGATATCTACTTTACTTAACTGCAAGTAGACCTGATATCATGTTTGTTGTTTGTTTATGTGCAAGATATCAATCTGAACCTAAAGAATCACATTTTATTGCTGTTAAAAGAATCTTTAGATATTTAAATGGAACTAAAAATGTAGGAATATGGTATTCTAGAGACTCAACACTTAATTTGATTGCTTATTCTGACTCTGATTATGCTGGATGTAAATTAGATAGAAAAAGTACAAGTGGTGCATGCCAATTTTTAGGAGGTAACTTAATCTCTTGGTTTAGCAAGAAGCAAAATTCGGTTGCTCTATCCACTGCTGAGGCAGAGTATGTTGCAGCTAGAAGTTGCTGTGCTCAAATCCTTTGGATTAAGCGACAACTTGAAGATTATGGCATCACACTTGATAAAATTCCTATTAGATGTGATAATACTAGTGCAATCAATCTAACTAAGAATCCAATTCAACATTCTAGAACTAAACACATAGAAATTAGATCACTTTATTAGAGAACATGTAGCTAATAATGATATTTGTCTTAATTATGTGAACACTGATGATCAATTGCTGATATTTTACCAAACCTTTGAGTGAGAGAGATTTTGTTATCTTAGAGAAGAATTAGGAGTTTGTGATCCTTTAGAATGATTTTCTGAAACTCTCAAGGATAACTATCTAAATTCTGGTAGATTTCTTGAAAATCTTTTACACTTTATTAGGAAATTTATCTAGAAATTTGATTCATTGATTCCCCAATTATTAAGGAGAAGTTATCTAGATTTTGATTATCAATTTGATTAGTTTAGATCCTTGAAATTCATTTTTTTTACTGAAACTATTGTGAGTCGACACCTTCAGTCTTGGAGTCGACACCTTACCTTTAGAGTTTTGTCTGCTCATTAGAGCCGACTCCGGCTTCTGCAGAGCCGACTCTAATTCGAGCGCTGACTGATTTTTTGTTCGGAGCCGACACCCCACTTTGTAGGAGTCGACTCTAAGTGAAAAATCGTCACTTTATTAGGGCAGAGTCGACACTTCAAACGACCCAATCCCTCTTCAATCCCTTTCAAATCCTTCTCCAAAGCATTCCAAACTTTTCCAAACTCTTCAAAATCCTTGATTCCAACCTCCATTGACTCCATGGCTCCCAAAAGGCGAGGATCTGTGTTTAGTGCGGCCGTTCCTACCGGGAGACATTCCATTCGAAGAACCGAGAGGCAATCTTCTTCCAGTTCTTCGTCTTCCACTTCTTCTACTCCGGAGGCTTCTCCATCTTCCACCCACGTAGACTTGTTGGCCGGGAAGGTTATCACTACGGGAAGAAAGGTAGATTTTAATTTATTTGAGTCGGAAGGTTTTTCTATAGGGAGACAAATAAAAGAAATGGGTTGGGAGAAGATTTGTTCACTAGATGTTCCAACCTACCCTGCCTCGTGAAGGAATTCTACAGTGATTTATGTAGAGGGGAAGGAGGTCTTGTGAGTTTTGTGCGTGGAACCAAAGTGGTAATCACTACAGAGTCACTAGGGAATCTTCTGGAGATGCCCACTGTTGGTTTGACTGCATGTCAGCATGATGACAGAGGTGGAGCCCTATCTAGGATGCTTGGGAGAGAAGTTTCTGAGTTTGAAGAGGTAATGGCAAATCAACTCAACCTGGAACTCAGATTACTTCATAATATTTGTGGGAGAATCTTGTTTCCTAAGATTGGAAGGTTCGAGTATGTCTCGGAGCGAGACATTCTACTGATGGACTGTATCATCACTGGTCAACCAGTAAATTTAGCCGGGATGATGATTGGTTATATGGCAGAGGCAGCTACAAAGAAAAGATCTACACTGCCATATGGTATGGTTCTCACACTGGTATTCAGAAGCCAAGATGTAAAGATAATGGAGAAAGAATTGCAAAGAAATCTCAGATATACTGACTACTACAGCATCTCCACTATTCATAGAATGGGCTTCAAGAAAGTTAATGGCCAGTGGCAAAGGAGAGGACATGAAGCCAGAGTTGAGGAGGCAAGAGATGAGGATGTCCCTGGGCCATCAGTTGCGGGACCATCTGTTGCTGGACCGAGCACTTCTTCACCCCCTCAGCATTGGGTTTGTTGGCTGAGTCTGTAGGCTTTTCAGAGAGGTAGCTTGATCAGCTCAGGGCCTTATTGACTGAGCATGATTCAGAGATGAGAGATGAGATGAGGCAGCTCTCTGCTAAGCTTGACGTGATTGCATCTTCTTTGGATAGATCTGTGGATACCCTATCCACTGAGCTTCATAAGATTTTTGAAAGGCTGGAAGGGATCGCAGATGGATCTAGAGCTTATCTTGATGCCACTGGACAACTAAGAAGGGATATAGACTTTGCTATTACACAGATTGAGGAGTGTCTTGAAGGCTTCAAAAATCACAGAAAGATGAGATTATGGAGTTAATAGGTCATTTGAAGAGAATTGTCTACAAACACACTTGATTGACCTTCTACTTCCTATATTGATGCCTACCCAAGCCAACTCAAGTCAAATCCCATTTAGCCCTTAAGTTTCTGTCAAATCAAATTTAGCTTTTATATTATGTTGATAGCTTGTACTTAGGATATTTACTCCTTTGTATCTTGGTATATGATGTAATGTAATGTTTTGATGTAATGAAAAATGTTTGAATGATTGATACAATGATGGTTGCAATGAATGAAAGTCTTAGGATATTTACTCTTTTCTTCAATTATTCTGAATCTGAACATCACTTTAAAATTCTTTATATAATTATTTTTTTACCTTTTTATTGATAACAAAAAAGGGGGAGAAAAGAAGTATTGTATATGCATAAGAGAAAGAATAAATGGTATCATGGAGAGAGAGAATGAGAATACATAAAAGAAATATGCATAGAGAAAGGGGAGTTACATTATGCAGGGGGAGAGCGTAATATATATATATATATATAGTTCATGTTGATCAATTTGCTTATCTTAAAACCGTGGTTTATTTCTTAAATTGAACAAATTTAAAGTCTTGATAAAGTTTACAATGCTTATGAATTCTAATGCATATACTCAAAGTTTTTGTCATCATCAAAAAGGGGGAGATTGTTGACCCAATTATTAATTTTGATGATAAAAAAACTATTTGAGTATAACTCATGAAGTTACTAATGATTTTGATTAAGTGTTTCAGTTTATAACTTGTTTAAATGATCAAAATCTTGAGAGAAATCAAGTTCGGAGTTTAATTCTAATGTCAAGGTAAGATTGCAGACATTAGAGTCGACACCTAGAATCATAGAGTCGACTCCGGAAAACGGCACGGACTAGAGTCGACACCTGGAACCTGTAGAGTCGACTCCAACAGAAAAATAGAAAGATGGTTTTTCGGGTCTCAAATTAGAGTCGACACCTGAGGAGTTAGAGTCGACTCCAGAAGAAAAATGTGTCGACCCCAGAAAAGTTAGAGGAGACTCCAAATCGGGCTGTTTGGGGATTTCAAGTTAGAGTCGACCCCAGGAAAGTCAGAGTTGACTCCAGTTTGTCAGAAACGACTTTCAGATGTGTCAGAACGTCTCTAAACCTACTTTTTACTTTAAATCTCAACGGCTATTACCTTATTTGTTCCTAACTTTTCTTCCATTTTGATTCTAACGGATAGTTTTCATCTATTCTTAGTATTGGAAGGATCTATAAAGGATGATGGATGTGACTATTTAAATAGAGAGAAAAAACAAGGAAAATAGAGTAGAAAAAGAGAAGAAAAATCCGAGAGAAAATCAGAAGAAAAATCAAAGGAAAGATTGTATTGATTCCCTGAAAGAAAAGAGAGAAATCCCTAGTCTTCACACTTTCATTTTGAGGAGATTTCTAAGTTTGAAGAAGCAAACGAGTAAGCCCTAGTTCCTGTTCTTCATCTGTTCTTCCGAGCTTCAAGAGCATACTCAAGGAAGATCCATTCAAAAGCAAGAAAGAGAAGAAGAATCAAGCCACAGAGATCTACAAATCATGCTTTATTTCTATCTCTTTGTTTGAATAGTTAACTTGTCTTATTTGCTCATTTAAGGAGCAGTTGTTGTATCAAATATTCTTATTCTTCTTGTGGACTGAGTCAATCAGGTGATTAAATCAGTTGAGGCAGATTGCCTTGTGCAAGCAGTTGCTTGTGTGTAAGGTTTTATGCTGGTGAACCTTGAAAACCAGCTGGGTTCGTTGTGCACCTGGAAAATAACAAGTTTGAGTTGTGATCTTGTAAAACAACTTTGCTGTAATCAATGTTGATTATAGTGTGGACCCAAGAGGTACTTCGGAGTGGACGTAGGTGTATGTATACCGAACCACTATAAAATTTCTGTGTTTGCAGTGCTTGACTCTTTATCTCTTCCTCTTCATCTCCTCATTGCATATTCTGTTTTAATTGTTGCATATTTGTGATTTATTTTAAGTTTGGGGTTTTTCTTCAAAAGTGTTTAAATTTTAAAAAGACCCAATTCACTCCCTCCCCTCTTGGGTTGCTATCTGGGACAACAGTCTGTGTTTCTGGGAGCCAACACCTGGCTTTGCAGAGCCAACTCCATTTTGAACGCTGACTATTTTAGCGAGTTGAAGTCGACACCTCGCTTTGCGGGAGTCGACACCTGGTGGACCCAGTTTGACTATACTAGGGCCGAGTCGACACATTTCATTTTTTAAATTTCTCAAATCATCTCCAAACTCTTCTCCACTTTACTCAAACCTTCGAATCCTTCAAATCTACCATCCCCTTGCTTCCAATGGCACCAAAGCGTGTGGATCATCCTTTGGAGCGCCCATTACGACCGTGAGAAGGACTGCGAGGCATCCGGCTCGTCAACCTTCGCCCAGTTCGTCTTCTACCTCCTCTTCTTCAACCCAGAGTGTGAATTCCTCTACTTTATCCCCTCAAGTTGATTTGCTAGCAGGAAAAATCATTACAACTGGTAGGAAAGTAGATTTTGACTTTTTTGACTCAGAGGGTTTTTCTTTAGGAAGACAATTAAAGGAAATGGCTTGGGAATGATTTTGCTTAATGGATATCCCAACTTACCAAGTCTAGTAAAGGAGTTTTATAAAAATTTGTCTAGAGGAGATGGTGGGCTTGTTAGCTTAGTCAGAGGCACCAGAATCCATTTGACAGCAGAAATCTTGGGGAATTTATTGAAAATTCCTGCTATTGGTTTGATAGCGAGCGCACATAGTGAGAGGGGTGTAGCACTTTCTAGACTACTTGGTAGAGAGATGACTGAATTTGAGGAAGTAAGTGCTAATCAGCTACCCCTAGAGCTTAGATTGCTTCACAACATTTATACTCGGATCTTGTTTCCTAAGATTGGATGATTTGATTATGTCTCGGAGCGAGACATTATAGTTATGGATAGTGTGATTACGGGACTACCTCTTAACCTAGCAGGGATGATAATTGGATACATGGCAGAGGCAGGCAGCAGAAGTGAGCTACACTTCCTTATGGCATGGTTTTGACGAAAGTATTTCAAAGCCAAGGAGTTAGCATTCTGAAAAATGAGCCCTTAAAGAGACTTCGCATACTGACTACTACAATTCTACTACTTTGCACCGGATGGGTTTTAAGAAAATGAATGGTATTTGGTTAAGGAAAGGTTAGGATGAGTTGAGAGCCACTATGGCTGACTCTGTGGTCCATGGACCTTCCGAGGTAGGACCCTCAGATAGGCATCACTCGCCTGCACGAGTTGTTCAGTACCCCGGAGGCACCCCCAGCGACTCCAGCACCTGCACCTACATTTGCACCTGATTCTGTACCCTCTTCTTACAGTTCTTCTAGATTTTCTGATATTCAGTTAGAGTAACTTGAAAATCTATTGGCTAGTCATGAAGAAAGGATAAAAGCTGAGTTTGATGCTAAATTTTTGAATATTAAGGAGATCCTCTACACTATAGAAGACAAGGTTATCAGATTTGGTTCATCTTTTGAAACTTCTTCAGAGGCTTTGAAGTCAGACTTAAACTTATTTTTGAAAAGATCAAGGATATAGGAGGAGACTCAGATATTTATTCAAAGTGCAATGCAGAGCTTCAAGAGAAAATTGTTACTGCATCTGCTTTCATTGATGATAGACTAAAAGACTTTATGAAGATTCAAAAGGAAGGAATGGAAAGATTTTAGAAGAATTGCAAAGACTTCTTAGATTTGGTTATTAGAATTTTAGTTTGCTTTTGATGTAATTAGAAGTTGATGTTTAGTTTAATATGTTTTGATGTTTTGATGTAATTAGAAGTTGATATTTAGTTTAATATATTGATGTTTTGATGTAATTAAAGTAACATTTTGTTATAGTTCAATGATGTATGAAAGCAATTATGATGTAATGTTTTGATACTTTAATGAAGATCATATTTACTATCTTTGAACCTTGATATTGAGTGACTTGAATTGAATTTTGATTTACTTAATGTGTAATGCATTGATTTTAATCTATATTATTTGCATCTTCTTAACCTTTTTGTTGATTACAAAAGGGGGAGAAGTAAATGATATTTGTATATGCATAAAAGTTATAATTGAATGTACAAGGAGAAGAGAAGATAATTATATATATACATTGAATGAATTTCATTAATTAATTGGTATCAAGTATTGAATGAACTTAATTGCATGAATTTTAATGATAAGAAAAAAGATGTAAATTTGAGTATCATAGGGGGAGCTACCTCATTCAAGGGGAGCTTAACTATGAAAACTTTTTTCTGTTTTAAAACTTTCATTGATTAAAATATGCATATACTCAATGTTTTTGTCATCATCAAAAAGAAAGATTGTTGATCTAATTATTGATTTTGATGATTAACAAAAGCCATGACTATATTCCTTATGTTTCTGATAAATTTGATAAGTGTTTCAGGAATTAAGATTGGTTATTCATCGATATGTTACTTAGAAAATCATTTTCAAGTTGAATTTAAATGGAATTTATGTAAGTTCAGACTTGGAGCGACACCCTAAGTCCTCGGAGTCGACACCAAGGGAGTATCAGAACAGTGTTATTTTTTGGCACGGTTCGGAGCCGACACCTAAATTCTGGAGCCGACACATGAAAAGTTAGAGTCGACACCTACAAAGTGTGGAGCCGACTCCAGACCAGTTACAAAGAGTGATTTTTCGGACACTGGCGAAGTCGACACCTTCAGAAATTTAGAGCCAACCCAGATCTCGCCGAGCGATACTTCAAAAACTTGGAGCCGACACCTTGACAAATCATTTATTACTATTTTGAAAATCTGATTTGGAGCCAACACCTCCACGTCAGAAATGGAATTTAGGTTTTCAACAGATATATTTTTTTACCTAATCTTAACGGATCTATTTTCTTTTGGTAAGGTTCATCCAAGGACACTCCAACGGCTATTTTTCACCTACTCATGGATTGTAATGCCTATAAAAAGGGATTGAACCGTTTGAAATAAAAATAATGAAAAAAATAGTGAAATGAAAGAAAGAAAAAGAAATCAAAAATCCCACTTCAAGAAATCTTCTGAGCCAAAGCCTATTCACTATTGAGAGTTAGAAGAGGAATCCAAAAAGCGCCAAAAACTATTTCAAGGATTTCCCTAATTTTGTAGAAGAAGAAGAAATCCCTAAATCTTCAACCGTTTCTTCACCAAAATCTCTTCAAGTGTTCTAATTCCATTCAATTCAGAAGAGAAGGAGAAGAAAAGAAAAGAAGAAAAGCTCAAGCCCTACATTGCTTCAGAAATCAGGCTTTTCTATTTCCATTTACTTGCATTGCACATTTCCTCAATTAAGGAGCTATTATTGTTATAAACTCTTAATTGATTTGTTGTTTGTCTAATTCAATCAGGGATTAAATTAGTTGAGGTTGTTAACCTCGGAGTAAGCTAAGTGTAGCTTACATTGGGTTTTGTGCTGGTGAACCCAGAAAAACCAGCTGGGTTCGTTGTGACCCGTGTAAAACAATAAGTTAGAGTTGTGAGCTTGTAAAACAACTCGACTGTAATTGGTGATTATAGTGTAGACCCAAGAGTTGCTTGGGAGTGGACGTAGGTGTGGGATACACCGAACCACTATAAATCTTTTTGTGTTTGTCGTGCCTTTGCCTCTGCCTCTATCTCTCTCTCATTGTGTTTTATATTATTGCATTAATTTGCTAGTTAACTTAATTGGTTTTAAGTTTTAATTGTTAAATTTTTTATAGAACCCAATTCACCCCCCCTCTTGGGTTGCCATCTGGGCCAACAAACATGAAGATATTCGAGCCCCAAGTTGGGCCGAGGACAAGACTCGTAACTTAATTGAGTCTATTTTAGCCTTATAGATTTTGAAAATTAAAATATAAAATATTATGTTGTAGGTGTCAAAAGCTTAAAAAATTAATTTGGACATATGGATTAGTGATAGAAGGTAAGTAAGCAATTTATCATGAGTAATTTAGTAAATTAATAAATTATGTAATTTTTGAATAAAATATTTGTACATGATAGATATTATTTTTTTGTATCTGCTATTATCATGCAAATGAATTTTGAAACATTATTTTATTCATTTGAAAGTTTGATAATGATATTTTTGGATTTTAGATATTCTATATAATTCATAAAATAAATAAATCAATGAAAATCATAAATAAATAAATAATGATAGCAATAGTAGTAGGAATATTAATACATGTGAAAATAATATAAATAATAAATTAATATTGCTTATGTAAAATAAAATGTTATTATACATGTTCAAATCATAAATTAGTAAAATATTAAATTTTTAATATTATTAATATAAGAATACGATATGAATATCATGTGCATATGTTAGGTTAACATTTGAATAAAAAATAAAATAAGTTCTGAATAAAAAATATGTTACTCGCGGTCCACCATGATGTGATTATGATATGATTTCTGATACTAGGACCCACCTCCATAGGGGATATATAGGGAGTATACATCCTCTTCCACATGGTTAAATGTAGTGTTCAGTTCAGGCCCTCATCCACAAGGATTATATATGGTGTTCTGTTTTGATACTGTTATAGGGATATATGTGAATATATTTGTGACCGTGGTATATTTATAATAAGATGAAATGCAATATGATGATTTGAGAACTTAGAACTAAAATCTTGAGTTATAATATACATTGTGTTTTCAATGAATTTTAAGAATATAAGTAACATCATATTATAAGTTGATATGAAAGTTTTGACATATGAAGATAAGTAAATCAAGACATGCTATATTTTTAAAGTTATATGATATATTTTATATTAGGCTTACTTATAAAGTGTGAACTTATTAAACTCTTGTTGATATTTTTCAGAGCTAGAGAAATAAAGAGGGACATGGGTAGATTGAAGCTCCTATCAGTCCAACTTAAATAAAATTTATGTTTCTTGTATCCTGAACATCTTTTTATTTAGAATTTGTAGTAAGAATGTTGATACTTTTGATGGCATAATAGTAATTGACTTTTGATTGATAATCATTTCTGTTATTGGATGCTTACGATTTTTACTTGTGGTGGATTGCCACTTCCTGAATCCACCTTTGGATCTAGGGTGTGACAATTATAGTGGTAGCAGAGCCCCTCCCAATTAGTCCTACATCGGATAATTAAGGAATGGTTGAATGGTTTAAGGGGGATAGATTATGATGCCCCTCCCAATTAGTCCCACATCGGGTAACTAAGGAAGGGTTGAATGGTTATAACCAGTTAAGTAAGATGGATAAGTACTAATTGGATCCTTTTTAGATTGTGATGATCCAAGTTGATGTAAACTTTATCCATCTTACTTTTATATCATGAAATAAATTCATGGGTTTGTAGGCTCAGATCGTCACACTAGGACACCTTAACAAAATGGGATGGTAGAAAGGAAGAATATGACTATGGAGGACATGGCCCATACCATACTATATGAAAGCCAACTCCTAAATATTTTTGGGTGAAAGCTATAAACACAGCATGTTACATCCTAAATAAGCCCTTATTATATCGATCCTTAAGAAACCCTCTATGAACTATGGCATAATAGAAAACCCAATGTTAGTTACTTTAATGCATTTAGTTGTAAATGTTTCATTCATAATAATGAAAAGATAATTTAGGAAAGTTTGATGCCAAATCAGATGAAGGTATCTTCTTAAGATACTCTACATCTAGTAAGGCATATAGAGTATTCAATAAGAAGTATTTGATTGTTGAAGAGTCAATTCATGTAGTCTTTGATGAGTCTTTAGCATTTAGTTTAGAAAAAAAAAAAAGATGATGAGGAATATACTAATATTCTTGGAAGAGATTTTAAAAAATTAAATGTTGAAGCATTTTCAAATCATAAACCTGAAGCTAAAGATAATGATTCAGTTAAGGATAAGGATATTGACACTACTCATAATGATACATCTTTCTAAGATTGGAGATATGCCTATGGTCATATAAAGGACCTAATCATAGGTGATCCATCTCAAGGAGTAAGAACTAGATCATATATGAGAAATGTTAATAATCATCTTACAATTGTGTCTCATATAAAACCCAAGTCAATTGAAGAAGCTAAAAAGGATAGCAATTGGATGTTAGCAATGCAAGAGGAATTAAATCAGTTTACTAGAATAAAGTATAGACCTTAGTTGAAAGACCTAAAGATCATCCCGTAATAGGAACCAAATAAGTTTATAGTAATAAGTTAAATAAAAATGGCATTGTAATTAGGAATAAGGTTAGATTGGTTGCAAAAGTTTATAATCAAGAAGAAGGTATTGATTTTGATAAAAATTTGCACCGGTAGCTAGATTATAAGCCATTAGGTTGTTATTAACATTTGCATGTTGTATGAATTTTAACTTATTTCAGATAAATATAAAAAGTATATTTTTAAATAGTTTTATAAATAAAAAAGTATATGTTGAACAACCACCTGGTTTTGAAGATCATGAACTTTTAAATCATATTTTCAAACTTCACAAAGCACTCTATGATTTAAAGCAAGCACCTAGAGCTTGGTATGATAGGCATAGTAGATTTCTAATTAAAAATAATTTTTTTAAAGTAAATTGATAAAACCCTATTTTTAAAAAGAAAAGTAAAAGATTTATTAGTTATACAAATATATGTTAATGATATAATATTCGGTGCTACTAACAACTCTCTTTGTCAAGAGTTTGTTGAGTTAATGCATGAAGAATTTGAAATAAGTATGATGGAAGAATTGAACTTCTTTCTTGGACTCCAAATCAAACAAGAGAAGGAAGGGATTTTCATTAATCAAACAAAGTACACAAAAGAAATTCTCTAAAAGATTGGAATAAAAATTGGCAAACCCCTTGGTACACCTATGAGTTCCTCATGCAAACTTGATAAGAATGAAGATGGTAAAAAAGTAGATCAAAAGCTTTATAGAGGTATGATTGGATCTCTTCTTTTTCTCACTACTAGTTGATCAGATATTATGTTTGTTATTTGTATCTGTGCTAGATATCAATCTGATTCTAAGAAATCACACTTAATAGCTGTAAAACGAATATTTAGATATTTGAGTGGAACTAAAATGTAGGATTATGGTATTCTAGAGAACTCCACTGTTGATTTGATTGCATATTCTGATTCTGATTTTGCTGGTTGTAAACTAGATAGGAAAAGTACTAGTGATGCATGCCAATTCTTAGAGAATAACTTAATCTCTTGGTTTAGTAAAAAGCAAAATTCAATTGCATTATCTACAATGAAAGCTGAATATGTTGCAGCTGAAAGTTGTTATGCTCAAATCCTTTGGATTAAGCAACAACTTGAGGATTTTGGCATCACTCTTAATAAAATTCCTATAAAATGTGATAATATAAGTGCAATAAATTTAACTAAAAATTTAATTTAATATAAAAAACTAAACACATAAAAATTAGATGGCATTTTATAAGAGAACATGTTACTAATGAAGATGTTTGTTTTGAATTTGTTAATACTGAAATTCAATTGGCTGATATTTTTACTAAACCTTTAAGTAAGGATAGATTTTGTTATCTTAGAAGAGAATTAGGAGTTTGTGATCCTTTAGAATAGTTTAAAACTCCTAAGGAAAGCTATCTAGAATTCAATTGAGTTTTCTTGAATATCCTCTTATTTCTAGAAAAATCATTTAGATATTTGAATTCATTGATCTCCCATGCTTTAAGGATAAATTATCTAGAATTTTGAGCCTGGCTTGACATATTTCAGCTTTTGAAACTCTTGATATTCTGCTGAAACTATCCCCGAGCTGACTCAAGGTTTTATCTAGAGTCGACTCAATGGCGAGCCGCTATGTAGAAGTAGGAGTCAACTCGAAGTCACTGAGCTCTCTGTCCGCTCGACAGGGAGTCGACTCGAGTCTCTGCAGGAGCCGACTCGATTTTGAGCGCTAATTATATTCTGGTTGGTGAGTGACTTGAGACTTACGCTAGCCGACTCGAGGTCATCCCAAATAGTTTTTTAGGCTTTGAGTCACACCTTTAGAATCAAAATCTTCAATCAATCTCGAGCCGACATCTTCCCAACTCCCTCAAACTTCCAAATCTTATTGTTTTCAACCTCCATTGTCTTTCTATGGATTCCAAACGTCGCACTTCACCCTTGGAGCTCCCACCACTATCGGAAGACAGTCAGCAAGAGGCTTGGCGAGGCAGCCATCTCCAAGTACTCCCTCCTCATACTCAACCTCCACATCGAAAGCCCATACTCTAACCTCACTACATCCTAATCCTCTAGCTGGAAGAGTCATCATGACTGGGAGAAAGGTACAGTTCAGCTTCTTGGATTCCGAGGATTTTTCTATTCATAATTTGTTGAAGAATATGGGATGGGGAAAACTTTGTTCATTGGATGTTCCTACTTATCCTGCTCTTTTAAGGAAATTCTATGCTACAGTCAGAAGAGGAGATGATGGGTTGGTTGCTATAGTCAAATGAACCTGAGTTAGGGTTAATCAGATGATTTTGAGCAACCTGTTGGAGATGCCCACAGAAGGAATGATAGCAGCTAATCACTCAGACCGTGTGGCGCCTTGACATGGATGCTAGAAAGAGAAGTTGATGATATAGAAGAAATCTATGCAAACCAGCTCATCTAGTGTTGAGAATTCTTCATAACATTTGTGGTAGGATTTTATTTCCTAAGACTGGACGTTTCGATTTTGTTTCTAAAGGATGTGATACTCATGGATTGCATTTTGAATGGTCATCCTCTTAATCTGCCTGGAATGATGTTGATGTTGCCCAGATATAGCAACCCAAGAGTGGGGATGAATTAGGTTCTTTAAAAAATTAATAGACTAACAAGTATATGCACTTAGAAATTTTTACAAATAAATCAAGTGTAATGCGGTGTAGATAATACAATCAATGCAAAAATAGCACAACCAAATACAAGAAATTTATAGTGGTTCGGTGCCAAACCCAGCACCTACATCCATTTCCCAAGAAGCTTTGGAATTTTACTAACACCACTAGCCTACCTGGCTAGCAAAACTTATTTATGGGCACAAGCAAGCCTTACACACTAGCCTTCCAAGCTAGTCTTCTTGTTTATGGGTATAAGGGGACCTTTCACTCTAGTCTTTCGAGCTAGCACTTGTTTTCGGACACAAGCAAGTCTTACAAGATCATACACGGGTAGACCTCTACCCTTACAAGTTTCATAACTGTGAAACACAAGAACAAGGCACAAGAATATCAAGTATTTATACAATAAGCCCCTTAAATGAGCATATATTCAACATAAAATACTTTACAAATTTTGAAGAACACTCCACAAGATGACTTCTTCCGTTGAGCACGCCGGAGCAATGGATGAACCTTTTGATGAAGCTTGAATGTTCTTCAAGAGTGGTTGGATCTTTTCATACCACACCAAGGATGGAAGGATAAATGCTCTTCAAGTGGCTTCTAGGATTTTCAATGTAGCTCTCCAACAATCTTTTCAAGAATGAAACTCTTTTTCAATATATTTTTCTTGCTCTATTTTCTCTCCTTTTTCCATACAAAATCACTATGCAAATGGGCTATTTATACACACCATTGTATAGCCGTTGTGAGATGAAATAAAAATAAATAGCAAGCCAAGAGAACATTAGAAAATAGCCGTTGAAAAATATCATAGCATATCGGTCGACTAATGTTTATGGCCGATCGCCCGCAAGATAGATCGGACGCCCAATGTTCAAGCATGGTTGCCTATTAAAAGTCCATGATAAAATTGGATGCCCAGCATTAGATCCCAATCATCCAACACCAAAGAAGAGATGGTATCAGGGAGAAGATCGAAGACCATAAAAATCCGGTCGGTCAGTTCAAGAATCTTGTCGGTCAACTTTAAGTCCATGTGTAGCCAGGGAAGAAAGAAACTGAAAGTCACACAATTTTGGTCAGCCAGCTCAAAATTTTGGTCAACTAACTTTTGATGGAAGAGGATGTCAGGAAGGAAACCGAGCACCAAACAAATCTGGTTGGCCAGCTCAAAATTTTGGTCGACTAACTTTTGATGCAAGAGGGTGCCAGGAAGGAAAAGGCTGAACCAACACAAAAATCAGTCGGCCAATTCCCAAAAACCGGTCAGCCAACTTTTATCCAAAAGAAAGTCTCAGAATGGAAACGAAGGCTTTAAAAAAATTGGTCAGCCAAAATCTCAAAGTTGGTCATCTAATGCTCAGTTAAAATCCTTTCAAAGGAAAGACCGAAGGGTTTAAAAATTCGGTCGGCCAGGGGAGGCAACCGATCGGCTAATAAACACCCCAAAATTGTTTTTACGTACTTCCAACTTCAGGAAAAAAAATTCAAAACAACGTAGAATTTAAATAAGATCTTTGCAAACCAAAAAGAAAGGTTTGGTTACTAAGTTTGTATAAATAACTTATAGGTAATTAAATTCAGTCAAAAACAATGCAAATATAATTAAACTTTAAAGTTATTTTGGCAAGTGGACTGTCCAAATAATAAGTGTACACAAGACACATGAAAACCATTCAGTGATCATGAAATCTAAGTCATTTGAGAAATTTATTTTGCATCACAAATTCCTTTTTAAAATCATTTTGACATGTAAACACATTCACAATAATGTTACTTTACCTGTGTTACATTTCATTTGATTTGTAGTTTACCTTGATTTGAAATGACATCATCTTCTTGATGATTCATCTAAAAATTGTTTAACTCAACCACAAGATTATTAGTACCATACTTAATTGTTTGTAATCATCAAAATTAATATAAGGTCAACAATCTCTTTCTTTTTTATGATGACAAAACCATTAAGTATACAATAAGAAATAAAAATTTTCAATCATGATATTCCTTGATACTTTGAAGCATAAGACGGGGCATGCCGAAATTTAGCTTATCATACTGAAAATCTAAATTTTAAGAACACATAAAATATGATATTCAAAAGATACATTGCATAACTCTCCCTTATGGTTTTGAATATATACATTATTTTGAAATACCATATTGTATGTATTTCTCTCTTATGATTAGAATACATGCTATTTTTTTTCCTTTTAAATGTATGCTTTTCTCTTCCCTTTTGAGATACCACAATGCATGTTATTCTCTCCCATGATTGAAATATATGTTATTCTCTCTCCCTTTTTATCATCAATCAAAAAAAATAAAAAAATGTGTACAATTTTTCTATTTATCTTTTCTTTAATAGTAACAAGGAGTAGCATAAATAAGGTACAAAAAGATCAATCATTCAATAACAATCATCATTCATAATTCAGTTTATACCAATAAGAAAATATATTTAGATCATTGCATCATATAAGATTTGATACCACTTTCATAAATCAAAACACTTATTACAATAAGATATTTATTTCTCAATACATCATAGTGTTTAATGCATCAAAGTATCTAATTATTCAAATAAGTTTCTTCTCCCCCTTACTAATTTAAAAATATGTTGAGATACAATGTTAACAGATACAAAAAAAAAATGTATGATTTCATATATATTACATTCTTCTCCCCCTTAATATTTCAAATTTGATCTATAAGCAATAAAAATTTCATGCAAGAAATGATACCAATATCACATAATCCAAGCATTTTATAAATGTATCATGCTAATCTCAATACATAGACATTCTATAGCAATCACTACATATCAAATACACATTTTATAAGATATTTGCATCACCTCTATCAAATCCTTTTCATTTCACACATAAACAATTTATTATAAGACATAATCAAGAAATGATACCACTGATAAAGTAGGCATTTAATGATACAAGACTCATAATAGAATCATGTCAAGCAAAGAGTATAAAAATCAAACTGATACCAATCATACTTCTTTAAAGTTTCAAATCAACATTTTCATCAATACTATTACAATCTAGTCTACATGATGAGCTCGTAGGGGTACTGATACATTTGGATTTCTTCATGCCAAATTTCTTTAAGATTTTTTTGATGTACATGGATTGGGTTATGAAGGTTTCCTTTTTTGATTGCTTGATTTGAAGTCCGAGAATATAATTGAGTTTACGCATCATGCTCATCTTGAACTCTCCCTTCATGATCTTAACAAAATCTTGGCATAAGGAATCATTAGTAGTACCGAATATAATGTCATCTATATAAATTTGCACTATCAACATATTATCATTTTCTTTTTAATAAATAATGATGCATTAATATTTTCTCTAATAAATTTATTACTGATCAAGAACTTATTAAGCCTATCATACCATGTCCAGGATACTTGTCTCAAACTATATAAAATTTTGTTCAATTTGAATACATGGTTTGGAAACAAGTGATTCTCTAATCCTGATGGTTGATCAACAAACACTTGTTCAATAATATATCCAATAGAAAAGTGCTCTTAATATTCATTTGATATAATTTTAAATTTATAAAGCATGTAAAAGCAAGTAGTAATCTAATAGCTTCTAATCTAGTAACAAGAGCTTAAGTTTCATCAAAATCAATTCCTTCTTCCTGATTGTAACCTTTAGTTACTAGACTTGCTTTATTTCTAATTATGTTACCATGCTCATCCAATTTGTTTCTAAACACACATTTAGTCCCAGTAATTGGATGATCATGAGATCTATCTACTAATATCTATTATCATGCATGGCATTTAGGCTCTATATGAGAAACAATAGCTAAACTATTACAAGCATCCCTAAATAATGATCTAGTTCCTATAACATGAGATGGATCATTTAATATTATCTCTTTAGGGTGATTATGGACATACCTCCATTCTCTTTCAAATGTAACATTACCTTTGGGTTCATCATGTTGAATTTCTTCTTCATGTATTGCTTGTATCGTTAAGTTCTCTTTCTTTCTTTTAAGATGAGCTCCTTGATTTGATCTTCAATTTCATCTGCGTCATTTATACCTTCTCTTCCTTGATGAAAGATCATTAGCTTTATCGAATATAACATGAGTCTAAGGTCCTATCATTTCTTTCTAATATAATCATTATAAAAATTTTCAAAGATGGATTTCAATTCTTTTATATAATCACTTCTAATAGATAAAACAGAAAAACCTTTTTCATTTGAAATAATTCTAAAGAATTTTTGAAATGCAGGAAAAGCTTTATCTTTACTAGTCAAAAACAAAATTCATGTAAATCATGAGAAATTTATTGAAAATCATAAATCCATATGCAAAAAGTTCCAACGGTCTAGAAATTGAAATCATATTTTTAGACTTAAAAGAAATTTAGTTTGTTTTTTAAAATTTGCATGCATCACAAATCTTATCTTTTTCAAAATTCAATTTTCGCAAACCTTTAACCAAATCCTTTTTGAATAATTTAGAAAGCAAATTCTTGCTATCATGAACAAGTCTACGATGCTACAACTAAATTCATCAATTTTAGCATTCATGACAACTAAACATTTAATATTTTGGTCATTAATAATATAAATATTACTATGCCTATGATCAATAAATTTTATGCAATATCAGCAGGATTAATAACTATGCAAAGAGATGATTCAACAAATAATTTTAAAATCTTTATCACTAAAGCAAGTTAATATTAAGAAAGTTATAATTCAATCCATTTATAAGCAAGATATTATCAATAAAGTAGAGAGAGTGATACCACTTTTACCAATGCCAATAATTTTATTTTGGTCATTATCTACAAAGGTAACCACTCCGCCATTACTTCATCCAAAGTGAAGAATTGAGATTCATCACCCGATATGTGTCTTGAACATTTGCTATCTAGGTACCATTTCCTTTTAGCTCCATAGATTGCAAGACATACCTGCATCCATAATATCAAGTCTTACTTCTAGGTACCCAAGCTTTCTTGAATCCTTTGGGGTTAGTCAAAATGGTTCCTTTTGAAACCCATAACTTTTAATAATATGGCTAGAATGACAAGAATAAGCTTTGTGACCTTTTATTCCATATTTAAAACATGTAATTTTTAAAAAATTATTTTGAGGAACAAAAATATTTTTCAAAAGCTTTTGTTTCTTTAAAGGATTATATCCTAAGCTTACTTTATCAAAAACTACTTTTTGACTTCCAAGAATCGTATTTAGTTTGGTTGAGCTTAAAGTAAATTATCTACTAAGGGTTTAAGCTTATTTATTTATTTTTTAAATCTTTGTTTTCTTGTAATAAAGAATCATTTTCTTTTAAAATCTTTTCTTTTACAAAGTTAAGTTTTTAACTTGATTTTTTAATTCTTTATTCTTAGAACTAAGTTTTACAAAATTATCAATTAATTTATAAAATGCACCATGCAATTCATCAAATATAAAATCATCTAAAAAACTAGGACTTACCTCTTCGCTATCCGCCATAAAGCAAAGATTTTCTTTTTCATTCTTCTCTTCTTCTTCGGAGCTTGATGTGTCACTATCGCTCCAAGTCGCTACCATGGCTTTCTTCTTGAATTTCTTGGGACCTTTCTTTAGATATAGATAATCTAACTTGTAGTGTCCTAGCTTATTGCATTTATAATAGATTACTTCATATTCTTTTTCATTGCTTGGCTCTCCTTTCATTAATGCCCTCTTACTTTTTTAAAATTTTTTCTCATAAATTTTTTTTTTTTAAATGAGAGCCAGATCATTATTTTCATCACTATCACTAGAGGAGCCCTTATTCTCATCCTTTTGGGCTGCACACTTTAGTGCCAATGTTCTCTTCCTTTTGGACTCTTTTTCAGCAAGATGTTGTCTTTGTTGAAGCTCATGAGTCATCAATAAACCAACCAATTCTTCTAAAGAGAGAGTATTGAGGTCCTTGGCTTCTTGTATAGCAGTGACTTTAGCTTTCCAAGACCTAAATAAGGATCTTAATACCTTTCTCACAAGATTAGCATTAGTGTAAGATTTATCAAGGCTTTTAAGCTCATTAATAATATCAATAATCTTGTAAACATATCAGAAATACTTTCATAAGATTTTATTTTAAATAATTTATATTTATGCACAAGCATATTTATTTTTGATTCTTTGACTTGATTAGTATCCTCATGGGTAACTTCAAGTCTATCTTAAATTTTTTTAGCAGATATGCATGTAAAAATATGATTAAATTTATTTGCATCTAAAGAGTAATATAAAACATTCATGGCTTTAGCATTCAGCTGAGCTATCTTCTTATCATGCACATCTCATTCCATTTTGGTTTGAAAATATCAATACTATCAGATTTAATAGTGGATGTGTGAGGTCCATTAACTATGATACTCCATAAATCATAATCAAATACTTGAATAAAAATTTTCATTTGTGTTTTCCAATATGTATAATTAGTACCATTAAAAAGTGATGGTCTATTGGTGGATTGCTCCTCACTCAAAATGGAACTCATTTGGGTTGCCATGATCTTTGGCTCAAAGCTTTTTAAGGCTTAAAATCAAGACCAACTGCTCTGATACCAATTGTTGCCTAGATATAGCAACCTAAGAGGGAGGGTGAATTGGGTTTTTTTAAAAATTAATAGACTAACAAGTATATGCACTTAACAAATTTTCACAAATAAATCAAGTATAGTATGGTATAGATAATATGCAATCAATCACAGAAAATAGCACAACAAAATACAAGAAATTTATAGTGGTTCAGCGCCAAACTCAACACCAACATCCACTCCCCAAGAATCCCTTAAAAATTTCACTAACACCACTAGCTTACTTGACTAGCAAAACTTGTTTACGGGCACAAGCAAGCCTTACACACTAGCCTTCCAGGCTAGTCTTCTTATTTACGGATATAAGAAGACCATTCACTCTAACCTTCTAGGCTAGCACTTGTTTCCAAGCACAAGCAAGCCTTACAAAATCATACACGGGTAGACCTCTACCCTTACAAGTTTCACAACTATGAAACACAAGAACAAGGCACAAGAATATCAAGTATTTGTACAATAAGCCCCTTAAATGAGCAAATATTCAAAATAGAATACTTTACAAATTTTGAAGAACACTCCACAAGATGGCTTCTTCTTTTAAGCATGCCGAAGGAATGGATGAAGCCTTTTGACGAAGCTTGAATGTTCTCCAAGAGTGGTTGGAGCTTTTCACGCCATGCCAAGGATGAGAGAGTAAATGTTCTTCAAGTGGCTTATAGGATTTTTTATATAGCTCTCCAACAATTTTGCAAGAATGAAACTATTTTCAATGTATTTTTCTTTCTATTTTTCTCTTCTTTTTTCACACAAAATCACTATGCAAATGGGCTATTTATACACATAACACAAATTTAGCCATTGTATAGCCATTGTGAGATGAAATGAAAATAAATAGCAAACCAAGAGAACATTAGAAAATAGCAATTAAAAAATTTTAGAGCATATCGATCGACTAATGCTTGTGGTCGGTTGCCTGCAAGATAGAATTGAATGCCCAATGTTTAAGCCCGATCGCCTATTAAAAGTCCATGATAAAACTGGATGCCCAGTATTAGATCCCGATCTTTCAACACCAAAGAAGAGATGGTATTAGGGAGAAGACTGAAGACCATAAAAATCTGATCGATCGGTTCAAGAATTCGATTGGCCAACTTTAAGTCCAAGCGTAGCCAGGGAAGAAAGAAATCGAAAGCCACACAATTTTGATCGGCCAGATCAAAAGTTCAGTCGGCTAACTTTTGATGCAAGAGGGTGTCAGAAAGGAAACCGAGTGCCAAACAAATCCGACCGGCTGGCTCAAAATTTTGGTCGGCTAACTTTTGATGCAAGAGGGCATCAGGAAGGAAAAGGCTGAAGCAACACAAAATTGGTCGACCAATTCCCAAAAATCTGTCAACCAACTTTTATCCAAAGAAAGTCTCAAAGTGGAAACCGAAGGCTTTAAAAAATTGGTCAACCAGAAGCTCAAAGTTGGTCATCTAATGCTCAGTTCAAAATCCTTTCAGAGGAAAGACCGAAGGCTTTAAAAATTTGATCGGCCAGGGGAGGCAACTGGTCGACTAATAAACACCCCAAAGTTGTTTTGACATACTTTCAACTTTAGAAAAAAATATATTCAAAATAACATAGAATTTAAATAAGATCCTTGCAAACCAAAAAAAAAAAGGGTTTGGTTACTGAGTTTGTATAAATAACTTGTAAAGTAATTAAATCTAGTTTAAAATAATGCAAATATAATTAAACTTGAAAGTTATTTTGGCAAGTAAACTGTTCAAACAATAAGTGTACACAAGACATGTGAAAACCATTCAGTAATCATGAAATCTAAGTCCTTTGATAAATTTATTTTGCATCACAAATTCCTTTTTGAAATCATTTTGACATGTAAATACATTCACAGTAATGTTACTTAACCTATGTTACCTTTCATTTGATTTGTAGTTTACCTTGATTTAAATAACATCATCTTCTTGATGATTCATCTGAAATTTGTTTAACTCAACCATAAGATTATTAGTACTATGCTTAATTATTTTGTAATCATTAAAATCAATATGAGGTCAACAGTTGAGCTATATGGGAGAAGCTTGTACCAAAAAGAAGGTAAATTTGCCTTATGGGATGGTGCTCACATTGATCTTTAGAAACCAAGGAGTAGAAATTATAGAAAATGAACCACAGAGATGGCTTAGACATACTGATTATTACAATGTTTTCACTCTGCACGGGATGGGTTTTAGAAAGATTGATGAAGTTTGGCAAAGGAGGAGACGTGATGCACTCTCAGCTCCTGTCAGGGATGTTGATAATGATGATGATGTAGAGGAGGTTCCTAGACCTTCAGCAGCCCCCGGATCATCTTCATCAGCTCTTGGACCTTTAGAATCTGCACCTTTACCAATACCAACACCAGCACCACCACCACCAGCAGATCCTGTTGGGTTTTTAGGGTGAAAAACATGGATCAAATCCAAGTTTCACAGAGCGGAATCAATAATTTTTGCATACTAGATGCAACCCTAAAGACCCCTGAGGGCCAGGATCCCTAAGGAACAAAGAAGATAATCAAATTTTTAAAAAAAATAAATATGAAACTCATATGTACCTATGTTCTTTATCAGAGAAGATTACTGATGAAGCTAGAATCCTTGCTACTACTAACCGCCCAAGTGTGCGGCCTCCAACGATGATCCACATAGAGTCCTTGGATGTAGTCCTCCTAGGATTGGTTGATAACCTTTTTGGCAAAGGGATGCTAGTGTCTCTTTCTTGCCTTCTTGCTTTTTCAAATCAAGAAATGAATGGAACGACAGTTCAAGCTCAGATCAAGAACTCTTAGGAAGGAAGAATCTAAATTTTTTGGCATGGAAGAAAATGAGGAGACGTGTGAGGCTTATTGGCGTGAAGCAAAATTCATCTTAGGCGATCGTTTGTTGAATGGTTGAATTTCAAGGAATCTTTTTTTTTCAAAATTTTTCTACGACCATATAATATGGTATGAGGCTTTAATAAGCCATGTTCAACCAGCCAAATATCAAATAATATTAGTTTCTCAAAATCAAACTTAGTTACAAAGTTGTTGGGAGTTTAAATTTTAGCCAATCAAAATTCAGCATATGGTAGTTTCTAGAAACTATGCAACTAAATTAGTTTTTGATAAAAACCAATTAGATTTTTATATTTTTGAATTAAAATTTAATCCAATTTGAATTCCACACATCACATTTGAAATTCAGATCAAATCTAAATTCAAATTTGTTCATATAACAAAGTTTGTTCGGATATTGTTATACATTGTCTTTGTTGGACGAGCTAACCAAATCCTAACCATATGATCTCATATCTACATAATCTTACATCTAACTCTTGGGCATGTCCTCCTCCATCATGTGGTGATGGATCATGCCCATCAAATGGGCATGAATCCATATGCCACGAGGCTCAATCCAGGCCATTAATTTGGGTGCTATGCGGTTTCAGCATTGGGTTTATCATATGGATCCAATTTAATCACAATTCCCTAATTGGATCACACCCAAATTAATTTGTGCCATCCATTACATGGACCACGTCCAATTGGGTATCCAATCATGGCCATCTATCATGCATTTCAGATGTGCATCATATGTACATTATATGCAAAGTGAAAAAGTCCTTCCTCTATGATGAATTTTTATTCATCAATCGAAATCAATTCAATTCCTATTAAGATTGGGCCAAACCCAATCCTAATTGACTTGAAAAAGTTATCATCTAATTTGAATTAAGTCTAACTTAATTTTCATTTTAACTCATCCAAAAACTCCTTAATGTTTGTGACCCATTGGGCTCTCGATATGTTTGCAACAATCATGAATCAATCTGATCCAGATGTTGATCTAGTCAACCCTTTGACTTGATCAACCTATTCATAATTATAAATCATGAGTGGCCTCTAGCAAAGCATTATGATTATCCAAGTGTCATAAAGTTATGCCGACACGGTTATTGACACCACCTATCCATGATCGGTTACCGTACAATTCAATCCAGTCGTTATATATTCCAGATCAGTCAGTGGCATGGAAAGTATCAACTCTGTAACTGATCTTGTTTACTTAATCTCAGAAAAGATTGACTCATATGAATTAGAACTCCAAATCATTTCAGATTCCAACTCAACCTTGTAAGAATTTTTAAGTCTAATCAATCCATCAAGTGTCCATGAGATATAACCCTCTCTATATTAAGGGAAACGAATTATATCTTGGTTAATCACCATCTTCACATGTTTCATGTCATACATACCCAACCATCACCATATTTGCCACGGATGGATAGAGTGACGTTTGTATGCCATCAAAGTATGGCATTTCACACATGAAATGCAGTGAATACCTCAAGTCAAAGGATCACTCATACAACCGTTATTAGAGATCAACCATTGACACTATATAGAATATCCATATGTGATCTCTGTGTGTGTCAACCAATGCATCATTACAATAATGAGCATCCATACACCTATCCAAGTATCTTCATACTTCATCTTGCGAGATCAGCTACTCACCACAAGGGTAGGGATATGCAATGTGTGCCAATTTCACGGTGTTCGATGGTATCCAGTCCCATTTACACATCAACTAAGAAAATTTAAAGAATAAAACCATAACATGCAATTTGGAACTCATAATTTGTAATCGTTATTACAAATTTCATATACAAGGTTCACATTCTTTTAAACTTTATCTCACACATAAATATATCAAATATATAATAAAGGACATCTGAATAAATAAATAAATCACTTTATGTAATTTGTATTCATAGAATGTATACATATATAGCATTCAATCCGATTATATTTAGGGCATACACTAACAGATCCATCCCTACTGAAGATATAATGAGAAGATCAGAGAAATGATAAAGTCTGAGCTTGGAAATGATGAAAGAAAAAATGAGCTCTCAGCTTTTTGGAGTTAGACAGTTGATATATAGATTTGATGAAAGGCTGAGCAATGTGGAAGACTCAATAAAAATCTCATCTGAATGTTTTAAGACAAGTTTAGAAACTATCTCTAAAAGGCTTAAAAGTTTGACTGATGATGGTAATGTATACTCCAACTCTTCAGCAAAGCTCCAAGTGGACATGCAACATGTAGTATTACAAATTGAAGAGATGATGAACCACTTTAAGAAGATTTAGAAGGATGGCATGGGAGAAATATTTGAGCAGTTAAAAAGGATCTTCAAATGATTTCTTCCAGCCTACCCTACCCTCAGATATTAGGATTATATGGAGCTATATAGTTTGTATTTAGGACTTGTACTGGTATCTTGTATTTTGCAGTTTGGTTTGATATGCTTGTACTTGAACCAACAACCTTACTCTAATAGTGATATTATATGTATGATTATGTATGAAACCTTTATGATATTAATGAAGTTGTTATTTCAGATCTTATGCAATATTTCTCTTTGAATGTGTTCTCTTTGTATGAAATTTTATGAATTTTTCATATATATCCTGAGCTATGTCTACCCTATGATTCCTTAACTTTTTGTTGATTATAAAAAGGGAAAGAATTGGTATGTATATACATATTGATTTAATGGACAAATGGTATGCACATACTCAGGGGAACATATACTTAGGGGGAGTTGTTTAAGTTGTTCATTTAAAATGAAAAAAATCAAATTGGTTGAGCTATTTAAAATTATTTTCAATAGAGTTATCTTTAATAAATAATATTGATGGAGTTTTATTAAGGATTTTACTAAATATATTGATCTTATTGAAAATTGGTTGATTTAAAGTCTATGCTTTAAATTTCTATGCATATATTCAGTATTTTTGTCATCATTAAAAGGAGGAAATTGTTGACCAATATATTGATTTTGAGTAATAACAAAAATTACTTGAGTATATTCCTTTTAGTACTAATGATTTTGATTAAGTATTTCAGAAATATGAACCTTTAATCAATCAAAATTTAAAAAAAAATCGAGCTTGATCTTGAATCTCACTTTAAGTGTCAATTTCAATACTTAGAGTTGACTCCTGCAGCCAAGGATCCGACTCCGTCACATTTCAGCACGCATTGGCATTTTTGGCACGAGCTTGAGTCGACTCTAACAGTAGCTCAAGTCGACTCGATCAGAGCGATAGAAAGGCCTCATTTTTGTGACAAGCTCGAGTTGACTCCAACAGTAGCTCGAGTCAACTCGGTCAGTTATACAGAGACTGGCAAATTTGGCGTTCAACTCGAGTCGACTCCCGCATTAGTTCAAGTCGATTCTCGACAAACTTGAGCTGACTCCCAGCAAAGCAAGAGACGACTCCTCTACGGGCTGACACTTCACTTTTGAACATCCTGTATTTGAGCCGACTCGAGGTCTGTTCAAGTCAACTCGAGCCTATCATGAGCTGACTCCAGAACTATCAGAGACGGTTCCAGAATTTGACATTTTTCCAATGGACTTCAATGGCTCTTTCTCTATTTGTGCTAAACACTCTTCTAACTGCAAATAATAGCTAGTTTTATTCTAAAAGTGGATTTGGAAGATGATTATAAGTAAGAGCCCTAGGTTGATTCAAAAAAAATAATAAGAGAAGGAAAAAAAGAAATCAAAAGAGAAAACATTCAAACTTCAAAAGCCCTAAAGTAAAAACAGAGGTTAAGAAAAACCCTAAGGATCTTAAGCTAATCTTAAGGAATTTTCATTAAATCAAAAGGAAAAGAAGAGAGCCCTAGTTCTTCCAAAGATTCAATGTCAAAGAATCTTTCAAAGCTTCAAACACATCTTAAGAAAGATCAAATTAAGAAAAGAAGAAAAGAAGAAAAGCTCAACTTCAGAAATCTTCTAATCATGCTCATTCTATTTCTATTTGATTCCAATGTTTTATTTGATCATTTTTTAGCTTTATTTTCACTGTAACTAAACTCTTTATTATATTTGTAAGTGAATTCAATTAGGGGATTGAATCAAGAGGGTAGTTTGGCCTTGTACAAGCTAGGAGATTTGTGAGAGGTTTTATGCTGGTGATTCTGTGAAAGCCAACTGGGTTCATTGTGACTCTGGAGTAAAATAATAAGTTTGAGTTATGAGCTTGTAAAACAACTCCGCTGCAATCAGAAAGATTATAGTAAGGCCCAAGAGATTCTTGTGAGTAGATGTAGGTGTAGTTAACACCAAACCACTATAAAATCCTAGTGTTTGCCATGCTTGACTCTTTTCTTGCCTCTCTTCTCTATACTCAGCTTGGATTATATCTCACTGCACTTACACTTCTTCAATCTCTGCACATTAGTATTACTGGTTTAAATTAGTTTAAAATTTTTAAAGAACCAAATTCATTCCTTCCTTTTGGGTTGCCATCTGGGTCAATATGCTTGGTCTAAAATTTTCTTTATGAATCTTATCCGATCTGTTTCGCTTAATAATCTGAATTCAAAATTAATATCCTAATATAAAACTAGATTGAATTAGAATGAAGCATAATCCAACTCTTTTGCAATTCTCTTACGTACTGGAAAGGGGTTTATAACATTATTTTAAGGGGGCTTTGCTTTGGTTGTCATTCCACCGGTGCATATCTCCACTTTTTGCTCCCTTGCTCATGTGTTATGTTCATATAAAACAAGACATAATGATGTACGCAATCTGACCGGGAACAATATGAAGATGAAACGTGACATGAATCTAATAGTCAGATGGTGCTCAAATGAGCGGCTGAGAAACGATAACTCTTTTGTTTAACTTTTAAATAGTGTTTGAAATAAAAATAAGAGAAATATCTTCTGGATATTCTCTTATTCTCAAAATTATAACTATAAGGATAGCTGAAAATAAAGTTAATCAAAGGGATAATCCATGATTAATCATGGGTTATTGCTTCAATTTATTTCATAAAAATGCAGAAATAGTTGGTTATCCCTCAAATAAGAGTAAAAAAAAAGTTATCCTATGGATTTACCTTTTTACATTTGATATGATCGATGGGATAGCCAAGATATTTCTAAGGATAATCAAAAAATAAATTCTATCCCATATATTTATTTATAAATAATATTTTTTCTATCAAATACCATCTTAGTAGTCATTCTCAAAAGTTTGACTTCAAGCCTTTGGCATTGATGGCCATTTTACCTTCACTCCCTTGTCCACGTGTAAGGTTCATATAAAACAAGACATAAGGGTGCATGCAACCTGACTAGGGACCAAAAGTACGTGATACATGTCACGAACCTAACAATTAGCTGGCAGTCAAAAGAGCGGGCGAGAGTTAATATCTCCTCTATTTGTTTTAGGGATATCGTTGATTTTTTTGAGAACAGGGATGACAGGAAGCCCAGCCTCATGAGATGCTCTTGCTCACAGTGATCATATCCTTTCTTTGAGAAAAAAACAGGGAAGTTAGAAAAGGAAAAGAGAATAAGAAACATGAAAAGAAGAGAAAATTAATAGGTAACATTTAATTCATGGTAATATAATATTATCATAAGCTTTATATTTTTGATAATCTTATTCTTAGTAATTAGATTCTTAGTATGAAATATTATTATGTTTGCTTCATAATAATAAAATATGATAATTAATTTATTATATTTTTAGATTTTATCAATTTTTTTATCTTTTAACCGCTCCTTCCTTCTTTTCGCTAAAATATAAAATATTTTACAAAATTCAAGATTCTTTGTAAACTAATTTTAAAAATATTATATATCTAAATATTAGAAATATTTAATAAATATTAGGCTAAACTACATAATTAACCCCTATACTTAGGTGGTAGTGTCACTTTGGTCCTTAAACTTTAAAAAGTTATAAAAATAATCCTAAACATTTATTTTGTATCACTTTAATCCTTGCTTAAATAGAGAAAATATCGTTTATTTTATCTTACGTGGCAGCATACGTGGCACACATGGCATCCAATTAGCAAACCTAAATTTTAAATTTATAACTAACCGTTAATTTATTATTTAATAATAATAATAATAATAATAAGTAAAAAATACCCTAATTTTCCTAACCCTTCGCTTTCTTCTCCCCTGCTCCTCACCACCAAAGAGGAGGCTGTCCATGGCCCCCTTCGCCGTCTCCCCGCCACCCTCTCCCTTTGGCCACCGGCTCCTCACCTCACCATCGATCAGGTAAATCCCCTCCACCATCAGTATGAGAGAGAGATAGGGGAAGGGGAGAGGGCCGCCGGAGGCCCTCCCCTAATATGGGAGCCAAATTGGCTCTCGTGTATTGGTTCGGGCCCGACGGTGTGCCCGATTCATCGAACCCGAGCCCCGGGCAACGGTACCCACCGGCATCAGGGCGGCATCCAGTGGGGTTTGGTCGGCTGTGCCACCGCCGCAGTGAAAAAGAGATGGAAGGAAGAAGAAGCAGGGGAGGAAGAAGAAAAAGGAAAAGAAAAGAAAGGAAGAAGGGGTGGCTGCCGCCGCTAGTGCTGGCTGCCAGCCGACCCTTGGGAGGGCTTGTACCGAGCTATACCTGGCCTAGGGTATGGCCTAGCCCTCTGTTCCTTCTTCCTTTCCCCTGGTTGAACTAGGAGAAAAATGGAGATTGGCTGATGGCCTAGGTTTGGATAGTGTTGAGGGTAGAATCGTCATTGCATTGATAATCGTACGAGGGGACTAGGATCAGCCCCATCCCTCCGCCCGCTATGATATGTCCCCGAGGAACAAGCTAAACTAATATGGTCCGGCAGGCCATGCGACCTCTGACTCGTTCTTTCTGGGTTTCCATAGCCTGACCTTTCCGAACTACCCATAACTCAACCTTCCCCGAGCTAGCCGTAACTCGGCCACTCCAAGCTCCCATAGCTTGGTTTTCCCCGAGCTACCTATAGCTGGCTTCCCCAGAGCCTCCCATGGCTCGGCTTCCCTGAGCCTCCCATAGCTTGGCTTCCCCGAGCTTTCTATAGCTCGGCTTCCCACGAGCTTCCATAGCTCGGCTTCCCATGAGCTTCCCATAGCTCGGCTTCCCGAGCTTCCTGTAGCTTGTCTTCCCCGAGCTTCCCATAGCTCGGCTTCCCATGAGCTTCCCATAGCTCGGCTTCCCGAGCTCCCTGTAGCTCGTCTTCCCCAAGCTTCCCATGGCTCGGCTTTCCCCGAGCTTCCATGGCTCGGCTTTCCCCGAGCTTCGAGCTTCCCATAGCTCGGCCTCCCCGAGCTCATATAGCTCGGCTTCCTCCGAGCTTCTATAGCTCGGCCTCCTGAGCGATCCATGACTCGATACTCACCTCCGTAGAGCCTAGGCCTATCGTAACAGAGTCCAAACAAAGAATCATGTTGAAGAGTGGTCTAGGACCTAATATAACTACCTGGGACCTACGCATCTATCAGATCTCAGGCCATCAAAGAGCTCTCCTAGCCGTCGATCCCTCAACGAACAAGATATGGATCCCACCGGCCTTACAACAGCCTGATTTGATTCATTCCCGTATCCTAACAACCTTCGAACCTTCCAGAAGACGCTCAAGATCCAGGTGATTGCCTATAAATACGGTACCCCTAGATTCTCTCAGGTATGCGCTCACCCCATGGCTCACTCTCACCCACTCTCACTCTCGCTCTCACTCTCCTCCACTGCTCGTCGGCGCTCCGATCGGCCACCCCTGGAGAGACTTTTCGGAGAGATCCTCTCCTCATTTTCTGTTGATCACTGATCCCCACTGACTTGAGCGTCGGAGGGTCTTCCGCGGAGGACCACCCCCAATGCTTCTCATGCGAGGATTTCTGTGCAGGTCCGTCCAGGAGGAAGCCCAGATCAGGAGATCGACCGCGCCCGAGTTGGAGGACAAATTCCGGCGGCAACAGATAGTGTCGTCAAGTGCAGGTAGGGCCAAAACTGGAGTAGTCTTTTGTCCAAGCCCAGGCAGGGCCACGCTGCTAGCACTTCCCATGCTCGTCTGGGCATTCACAAGCTGCCTCACTGCTCCTTGATCATACATACCATTCAAGAGCAATGGGTCAAAGCCCACACCCAAGGTTGCCTTCTGCTTTGCAAGGTTGCTCGCCATCTCCACAAGCGCCAGCTCCCAATCTACCTTCCTAGGCTCAGCTGCTGGTGTCTTCCATGCAGAAGTCACTTCACCTTGGCCAGGGGTACCATCCGAAGGGAAGGCTTCCCATGACCCATTGGTACCATTTGCGACCACTGGACATGAGAAAAGAGCCAATGCGTGCTTGTTAGACTGATCCTCTACGGAAGGGGCACCATCCCTGAGATTCAGTAGGTCGGCCGCCTCTTACTGCTTCTTAGGTGGTTCGACCACCTTCTCTGGTTTGGGCTCTGGCACTGGCACTGGCTTAGGCTTCTGCTCTATATAATCTGAAGGTGTTGGGAGGGCTTTGATGTTGTTCATATCCTGTGCTAGCTCTTCATTCTGAGTCTCAGGGGCTGCCTCCCTCGAAGGGCTCTTGGGCCTCCTTGCCCTGTCCCTCATGAACTCCTCCAATGTCTTCAGAAGCTTGTCTGTAATACGTTGCACCTCTGGGTACTCCGATGAACGGGCCACACTTGTGTCCTTGCACCATCTATAGAATAAACATAGCTGGTTGTTGTCGCCGGAATTCGCTCTCCGACTCAGGCGCGTCCGGTCTCCTGATTGAGCTCCCTCCTGGGCGGACCTACAAGGAAGCCTACACGCGGGAGGCACTGGGGGTGGCCCTCCGCGGAAGACCCTCCGATGCTCAAGTCAGTAAGGACCGACAGGCAACAAGATGAGAGGAGAAGGCTCTCGCCGGAGAGTTCCTCCAGAGAGCTCTGGGCAGAGCAACAATGGCGGAATAGAGGGCTAAGAGCGGTAGAGTGAGCAAGTGCGCAGAGAGAAACGAAGGGGAATAGCGTTCGAGAATGCATGTGTACCTCAGGGGGTCTGGAAGTGCAGTATTTATAGAGGATCACCTGATCGTTAGGGAGGAGCATCGTGGGCCCGAAGGTCATTGGGATTCGAATCCAGTTTGTTATGAGTCTGGTAGGATCCGTATCCGGTTAGTTAGTGGATCGACGGCTGGGAGAGCTTGTTGCTGCCTAGGGATCTGACGGGGGCGTAGGTCCCAAAGTGTTAGGCTCTCTTAGGCCACTTTCTGATATGATTTTCGCTTAGGATCTTGGAAGTTTGGGCTTTCCCGCGTCGAATTCTGCGGAGGGGGTAGTGTCGCTCGGACTGAGCTGAGCTAAAATGGCAGCCTGGCAATCAGGGCCAAGGAGGGAGATAGGTCGGTTAGAAGAACGACAGACGAAGGTCAATAGCTCGGCTGGGGCCGAGAGACGGGATAGGTCGGCTGGAGGAGCCGATAGACGAAGACCGATAGCTCGGCTGGGGCCGAGAGACGGGGTAGGTTGGCTGGAGGAGCCGACGGAAGGAGGTTGATAGCTCGGCTAGGGCCGAGAAACAAGGTAGGTCGACTGGAAGGGCTGACAGACAAAGACCGATAGCTCGGCTGGGGCCGAGAGACAGGGTAGGTCGACTGGAGGAGCCGACGGAAGGAGGTTGATAGCTCGGCTGGGGCCGAGAAACGAGATTGGTCGGCTGGAAGGGCTGACAGACGAAGACCGATAGCTCGGCTGGGGCCCAGAGACAGGATAGGTCGACTGGAGGAGCCGATAGAAGGAGGTCGATGGCTCGGCTGGGGCCGAGAGACGGGATAGGTCGGCTGGAGGAGCCGACAGAAGGAGGTTGATAGCTCGGCTGGGGCCAAGAGATAAGGTAAGTCGGCTGGAGGGGCCGACAGACGAAGGTCGATAGCTCGGCTGGGGCCGAGAGATGGGATAGGTCGGCACCTCAAGGACCCCTGGTTCGGTGGGGGGCTGGAGTATCTCAATTCATTGACCTGTCCTTGGCGGGCATCGCTCAATCGAACAGGAATCAGGGCTGACCTTAACCACGTGCACGATTAATGACTCATGATGATTTTACCCCCCAACACATGTCCTCCACTCCCTAGTTCAAAGCGCATGTTCGGGCATAGGGAGTATAAGTCCAGGTGGCACGCTTTGGATGGGACGATTCGGTTTAGACAGCCCGCGCAATGATGCCCTAATTAATGCAGCGCGGTCATCATGCCTTCGTGGGTAAGGCTCCTCCAGGGGCGACGGTTGGGGAAATGCCACGTAGCAAATCTCGATTCATGCGGCGTTTGTCGAGGCGGTTCCGGACACCTCGGGCGAAGCGCCTCATCTTCTTAAGATGGCTTCCTTTGGGGGGGAAGCAAAGCGAGAGTAGCGCAGCATCTGTTCGCAATATCCTCTCATTCTGTTTCCTGGAGAGTTCCGTCCTCTGCCCCGTTTGCCGTTTTGCCTAGTGCTTTTTCCGGCTAGGAGGATGATGAGCCTCGACGACGTAGCTTTGGAGATCATCGCTGAGGATGTAGGGAAGATTCGCTAGAGGTATGGTACACCCCCAGACATCATTCTGCGATTGCCAGGACCCGAGCACAGGGTCTCGCAGGATCTAGAGCATGGAGTCTTCATTTACGAGGACAGTTTGAAAGCAGGCCTCCGGTTTCCTCTTCATCCCTTGGTGAAGGAGATCATGACACATTACAACATCTGTCCGGCGATGGTGGCCCCCAATAGCTGGCGGAGTATTATCGGATTTATTTCAATGTGTCATCAGATTCAGGTTATCGCCACTCTCCCTCTTTTCCGCGCTTGCTATCATCTGATACCCGGGAGGAAATCGGAGTGGCCTTACATCGGACCCCGGAGGTCCTTCAAAACGATCGCGGATAAGCGTCCTCTATAAAGGGATGGAAGAGTCGATTCATCATCGCCGAGGGGAACATTGGTTCCGACTTCCCTCGAAGATGGGAAAATTTCGTTCGGGATGCGGAAACGCATCCAGTTTTGTCTGAGCGGGAGGAGAAAGATTTGGATGTTCTCCGCAACGGCCAGGTGTTCTCGGCCAATGATTTGTTATCGGAGGGTGCTCTTTTCGCCGCCGGGCTTAGCCCTCTGGACCCGCACGGTAGGTCCCCCTTTTCTCTTTTCTGCTATTTTTTATCCAGGCGGACGTGTTTGGGTTTAACTGCATACTCTTCGCTCTCGCAGCCAAGAGGTCTGCGTTGTCAGGCCTTGTCAAGAGGAAGAAGGGCAAGCACCCAGGGGAGAGCAGCTGCGTGGAGAGAAGTAGGCCCGAGAAGAAGGCTCATACTTTCGGAAGATGCTCGCCGGATGCCGGAGTGATCACGGCGGGAGCGTCGGAAGCGAGAGAGGATTTGAGGAGGACAGTTGAGATCCCTTGTCCCCCTGTGGTGGAACTATCAGATAGCTCAGACGAGATTCCATTGGCTCATTCGGCTGCATCCCCTTTGAAAGACGAGCCGACGACGAATTCGGCGAAAGTCATTGTTTCTGGGGGGCTCTCCCCGACCGCGGGTTTACTCCCGACCTCGGTAGGAGAGCAAGAGGGAGCGGCCGCAGTCGGTGAGGTTCGGGGCGAGCTCCCTCTTGTGGGGCCTCCTGCGGGAGAGTCCGCGGATGGCGACGTTAGGTCGCCCGCGGCGGTTCAAGAAGCAAGTCGGATAGAGGTTTCGGCAGAGCCTGCAGAGGAGACGCAGGTGACTGTGACCGAAGGAGATGGATCGAGAGAGGGGGCGCAGCAAGACGAGAGTCTCGCAATGGAGACTCCTTCCAAAAGGGTTTTGGGAAGGCTGGCGCTCGGGTTGGCTGAATTGTCTGAGGAAGCCCAGGCTAGAATTCTGATAGAGGAGGCTGGGAGGTTGAAGGCTTCCCAGTCGGAGGTCGCCCGGGTTGACTCCTCGGGTGGAGACGGCTAGCCCAGCAGCTCGAACATGGACGTTGAGGAGGCGTTCTCCGCTTTGATGAGGTCGGCCCTGTACCCGGGTGCGGATCCCTCGACGGACAAGTTTGCGGACTTAGAGTTGGTTGATGCCGCATTCGGGCAGCAGGGTGTGGCCGAAAGCATCCATCTTCTTCTCGACATCGACAATCCGATCCTCATGAAGATGACATGGGCCTATGCCTCTCGGGTGAGTCACCACTCTTGGGTAGCGGATGTTTTCCAGCTGACTTGATTGCATGTTCTTACTCGTTCTATATCCTGTATAGTGTTTTGCTTTCTCGGGCGATGTGCTAGCATTTGAGTTTGGCAACGGGGGCCGACGTCCAGGCCAAGAAAGCCAGCGCCAAACTTCGATCGCGAGCGGAGGCATCCGAGAAGTTCGAGGAACTCCTGGCCGCTAGCAACGAAAGCTTGGCGGGGATGAGGGCGTCGTATCAGGCCGCTCTAGCCAAAGCGTCTAAGCAAAAGCTTAAAGTGGAGGAGTTGCAGGGGCTCCTGGCGAAGAGTGACGATGCGTGCTTGGAGTTGGCTCGAGTTAGGTCCAAGCATTCTGAAGAAGTGGTGGCGATGCAGAAAGAACATAACGAGAGTCTAGGCCGGCTGGGGAAGGAGGCCGCCGACGAGAGAAGCCGCCTGGCCAGAATGCTCGACGAAGTAGAGGAGAAGCTGCAGCGGTGCGATCGCGATGTTGCCAACTTGAAAGTCAACGCTAAATGGCACGAGGGGACCATAGCCCAGCTGAGTGATGAGCTATCCCAAGCCCGGGGAGAGGTCGAGGATAAGCAGTCAAGAATTAACGCTCTTCAAGAAAGGGTCGAGCTGGTCAGAGCCGACAAAGCAAGGGCCAGGGGTGAGGTCGAGGAGCTGACCAAAAGGTTGGCCCGACAAAAGGAGGAGGTACGATCCTATTCCCTTTTTTAGTTTCCTTTGTTGGTTCCTGGCGGCGCCGACTGATTCTGGCTTCGCAGATGGCAAAATTGGAGCTAGACAATCGGGCCTTGCAAGGTGAGCTGGCATCTAGCCGAGATAGAAGTTTGGAACTCGAGGCGCGGGCCGGCGAGTTCGAGGAGCAAATTGTTCTTCTGCGAGCTCAGGTCATGGAAACTGAGGGGCAAGTTGCCTTATCGCAGAGCCAAATGGCCGAGGCTGAGATGCGACTCGCCATGCTCAAGGGCGAACAGGACGTAATTTGTTTTGACGCCTTCCAACTCGGAGTGGAAGAATGCAGAGACAAGATATCCAGCAAGCATCCAGAATGAGATCTCTCTTTCTTGGATGCTGAAGCTCTTGGTGTCAGTGACTCCGGGGGTGAAGAAGAGGATGAGTACATCGACGCTTCGGACATCAATCTTGGTACCACCCCGGGTCCCAGCGAGGCCGCAGCTTCTGGAGGACATTCGCAGACTGTCACCAAGGAGGAAAAGATACTCGAAAAGGGCGAATCAAGTCGTGCCTCTGCAGACGTAATTGAGGGTTCTCCCGGAACTGATACGGTTCCCGGCTTTTAAAAATTACTTCTACATTTTACTTCCCGAGATGTAACTCTGTCTGAAGTTCTTTAATGAATGAACTTTCCGCTTTCATTTGAATGCTTTTTTCTTGGGCGGTCCTTTGCTTCAAATTTTGCCTCAATCGCAAGCGACTTATGGCTTGTTGGCACCGTTTGGTCGTTTTTATCTCAGGATCGAGGGAACATATTGGTTGGGGCCAAGGCGGGGCGATAGCCTTGACGGATGAACCGAGAGACGATCTGGCTCGGTTCAGGTTGAGCGATGCAATAGATTGACTAAAACTTGAGAAATGAGGTAGGTCGGCTAAGGCCGATGGATGAAGCAGGTCGGCTAGGGCCGATGGATGAAATAGGTCAGGTAGGGCCGACGGATGAGGCAGGTTGGCTAGGGCCGACGGAGGAAATAGGTCGGGTAGGGCCGACGGATGAGGCAGGTCGGCTAGGGTCGATGAACGAAATAGGTCTGGTAGGGCCGACGTATGAGATAGGTCGGCTAGGGCCGACGGACGAAATAGGTCGGCTAGGGCCGAGGGATGAGATAGGTCGGCTAGGGCCGACGAACGAAATAGGTCGGCTAGGGCCGAGGGATGAGAGTGGTTACCAAAGCAGCGACACGTGGTGGGATTTTGTATCGGTGGCTCAGGGGCCGATGGCTGGAGCAGGTAGATTTCTTGCTTGGAGCGGTTTAAATACCGATGGGGGGCCGGTTATCATCAGCCATTTCATTCGACGACCTTTGCTGGCTTGATACGTGCTTGTGTCGACAGAATGGCTTCCAAGGATGGTGGAGGGTCAGCCGAAGCACCAGCCGACGATGCCAACACTCGCTGGGGGGCTCGTAGGAGCCATACTCAGACTGTCATCGACGGGGAGGTCCTGGCCTCCTTGTTTGCGAGTCGGCAACGACTTCAGGAGGCAACCGAACAATACGTGATCACCTCAACTAGGGAGATTATGCATCTCCGTGCGATTAACGATCGCCTAGAGAGGCATGTGGCGTCTCTCCAACAGCAGGTGAGTAGCCCTGCGGTAGATCAGGGAGAACGGTCGGCAATTCTGGGAGAAAATGGTAAGCCCCTATGAGGGCTGATGTATTTTTCGTTTTTTTTTGTCGCTCCTTTTTTTCGGTGAATGAAAGAGTAGTTTGCGTAGCCCTCGCGTTCATTTTCATTTTTGAGATGTTCACCTTCGTTGTGCAAGTCCTCCGAGCGATTAACTTCCTTGGGGAGTAATCGACGAGCAGTCGGTTTTCATGCTTTTCGCTACCCTGCTAGTGCTCTGCCGTTCCGCAGGCAAATCGGTTTTTATTTTGCCGGAGTTGATAATACGGCTCTGTGGGGAGCAAAAAGCTGTTCTGGCGCTTTTCGGAAGGCTTTTATGGCGTTGGTCTTTTTCCACGTAGGCGTTTTGGCGTACGGCGCACGCACCCATTCACCATTGGAGAATGTCGCTTTCGTAGGATGATCTCCTGGATCTGTCAGTTTCCATAAGATCAGTGGGCGATTCTCTGTGTTTAACAACCATGATTCGGGATTGAAGGAAATCTTTGCGTGCGTCATGGTTCAGGCGATGGGCTCGGCGCGCAATTGGGCACTGCTTTCATCCTGGGAGGCCACATGGAGGCATGGGTTAGGTGTTTTGAATCTCGGGGCTTCCGGCTTTGATAGCTACTCCCGGTTCATTTCTGCCTATAAAAAGGGGAAGAGGGGTCGTGTTAGGCCATCCTCTAAGTTCCCTTCCCTATTGGAGTTTCCACAATGCCCATATCTCTGGTGTTTCGAGTGGGAGGACCGAACTTTTCTTTCATAAGTCACTCTCCCCCGGATAGCTGGGGTGATGAAGAGCCATTGGAGGTTGGCTCGCCCTGAGGGGATGAGTCCCAGAGATCATATGGAGAGCGCACAGGAGAGTCACAGAGATCACACAGAGAGCGCACATATGCGCTTCCTGTGTGATCTTTGTGGTTCGTTACAGGGGGGGCGCAAGGTAGAAAGTGTATCGGCACCCCCGTAGCATGCACGGAGCCTCCCTCCTCCGCTAGTCTGGATTCTCATCCCTTCTCTGAGGGAATCCTTGCCATGAGGAGGAAAATATGGGAGCAACGAGGGTCTGATGATCCCTGAGCTTCTCGGTTGGGCAGCGGCCTATGATCCAGCATCCCGCCCTAGGGGAGCTGGCTGGTTTGCTCGGGTCCTCATAATCAGCATCCATGGGCCATGCCTCCTTTTGGACCTCTTGGTTCGTTCGAGGGGGGCCGTGGAGGGTTAGCTTCGTCAACTGTCCAAGCGAGCTGACCGTTTCGTGGTTTGTCTGATTTGTTGGTTCGGACGTCGGAGCATCACGGTTGCCCAGATCTTCTTTGGAGCAGTTGCCCGAGCCTTGTACTCGTCTTTATTTTATGCATTTCAATGCTCTTGTAATGCCCCTCAGGCAGTTGTAATCGGTTTCGATAGCAATGAAATAAAGAGAGTTTTGTTCTATTTCTCAATTTATGTCTCTTTCGTGCCAGGTTGTTGTTGTTGGCCATGGGGCATAAGGACATCTCGATCGTTTTTAGACGAGGATCCCATCCCATCCGAACTAGTCGGGGCTTGTAAGCTGCTCGGATCTAGTTAGAGGTTTAGAGACTGTTTGGTGGTAAAATATGTTCCTTAACTCTGGCCGAAGCTCGGAGATTCATGATTCGATCTTATCATAGTTCGAATATTTGTGACTCGGCCTTGCCGAGGTTCGGAGAACGGTTGCTTGGCCCTACCACGGTTTGGAGATTTTGTTGCTTGGCCCTGCCAAGGTTCGGAGATTTTGTTGCTTGGCCCTGCCAAGGTTCGGAGATTTAGAGCTTGGAGGGATGACTTAGTCGTCACCACGAGTCATGATGCCAGGTTCTGCGAGGTTCGGTGGGGAGCGCCAAGGCAGAACGGGCGGTGCATGGTCACGCCCTCCATTTATAATATGACCACTCCCGAGGGAACGAGTTATTGTCAGTTGCTGATGCCCTTCCTCCTTCACGTTTTCCAAAAGGCAGCTAATTTAAAAGAGCCTGGGGAAATGTCGAGGGCATTTATTGCAAGGGGCCAGCAGATCGGAAAGTACCCCGCCTCTAGGGAAGGAGGGGGGGTTCTCGAACAGCCCATTGACATTTACCAATTTTGCTCGGGATGGGGCATGGCCCTTCGGATTCTGTAGGCGTCAGTTAAAGCGACGACACGCGGCGGATTTTCACGGGTCAGCATTTAAAGTCCGACCGATCGAGATACTCGCCTAAAGAGTATAAACATGGGCGAGCGGGGTGCTGGTGCTTGCCATCCTTTCGGTTCGATCTTAGGATAGCTTTCAACATGGCTTCTCGAGGAGGAGAGCAACCACCTGACAGATTAAGCGCGATGATCAACGGTTCAATGTGTTCGGAGGGGGGTCGCCCTACTATCACGGTTGACGCCCAGGCCTTGGCATCGGCTTTCGCAAGCCACGAGCGGCTCGAGAGGGTCGTCAAGGGGTACGTCGCTGTCTCCACGAGGGAGGTCACGGCCCTTTGCCGAATGGTGGACCGGCAACGGGGGGAGATAGCATATCTCCACCGACAAGTTGCTGAGCTGTCTCAATGCTTGGAGGACCTGTCGGCTCCCGGAGAAGACAGTGAGCCTTAGCGAGGGCTCTTTTTGCTTCTTCTCCTTTCTTTTGCTGTTGTTGTCTTTCCTCTCTTTTTAATCAATGAATATAAGGATTTGGCATACTGTGCATTCTATTGTTTCCAAAGAATTTGCGAACATTGGCTGGGATTTATCGACCGCCCAAGTTCGAGCTAAGTCTTAGGAGGCCACGGTCGGGTTTAATTAGGGCACGCAAACCACCCTAATCTGAACATAGTTTAGAAGAATACTTAGGTTGGCCGGGGCTTGTGAGCGGCCCGAATCCGAACATCGGTTTAAGAGAATACTTAGGTCGGCCGGGGCTTATGAGCGGCCCGAATCCGAACATCGGTTTAGGAGAATACATAGGTCGGCCGGGGCTTGTGAGCGGCCCAAATCCGAACATCACCTGGGGGAATACTTAGGTCGGCCGGGACTTGTGAGCTGCCCAAATTCGAGCTAAGCTTTGAAAACATTTTAGGTCGGCCGGGGCTTGTGAGCGGCCCGAATCCAAACGTCACCTAGGGGAATACTTAGGTCGGTCGGGGCTTGTGAGCTGCCCAAATCCAAGCTAAGTTCTGAAAACATTTTAGGTCGGCCGGGGCTTGTGAGCGGCTCGAATCCGAACGTCACATGGGGGAATACTTAGGTCGGTCGGGGCTTGTGAGCTGTCCGAATCCGAGCTAAGTTTTGAAAACATTTTAGGTCGGCCGGGGCTTGTGAGCGGCCCGAATCCGAACGCCACCTGGGGGAATACTTAGGTCGGCCGGGGCTTGTGAGCTGCCCGAATCCGAGCTAAGTTTTGAAAACATTTTAGGTCGGCAGGGGCTTGTGAGCGGCCCGAATCCGACGTCACCTGGGGAATACTTAGGTCGGCCGGGGCTTGTGAGCTGCCCGAATCCGAGCTAAGTTTTGAAAACATTTTAGGTCGGCCAAGGCTTGTGAGCGGCCCGAATCCGAACGTCACCTAGGGGAATATTTAGGTCGGCCAGGGCTTGTGAGCTGCCCAAATCCGAGCTAAGTTTTGAGAACATTTTAGGTCGGCCGTAACATGCTATTTCGATTTTTAGCTCGGCCCAGTAGACGTACGGGGTTCTGACGCAGATAGATCGGTTGTTGCTGAGAATGGGTCGGATGTTTCTATTTCTTATCACAACCTTTCAAAAGGGTTGATCGTGTTGTAGATAAAGAAATAAAACACCACAGTTATGAATGGGGCAGGTTAAAGGGGCATACCCTACTGATAGTATATGCGGAGGTTGTCCGAGTTCCACGTCCGGGGGACGGACTTCCCGTCCAGATCCTGGAGTTTGTAGGTACCAGGTCCGACGACTTCCGCTACTTGGTATGGGCCTTCCCAATTTGGTGATAGCTTTCCTTGCTCCAGCGGTTTGGAGACTGATGCTTTCCGAGGACGAGGTCACCAAGAGAGAAGGATTTTCTTTGACTTTGGAGGAGTGGTAACGGGACACCCTTTGCTGATAGGCGGCAATCCTGATCTGGGCCTTCTCTCTGATCTCTTCCACTAGGTCGAGGTTGGTGTGGAGCTGCTCGTTGCTGGCCTCCTTCGAGTAACTCTCCACCCGCAAAGAGGCAAGTCCTATCTCTACTGGGATAACGGCTTCTGTGCCAAAAGCCATCCGAAAGGGGGTCTCGCCTGTGGGCACTCTCGGGGTGGTGCAGTAGGCCCACAAGACATGGTGCAATTCATCTGCCCACCTGCCATGAGCTCTGGAGAGCCGAGCTTTGATTCCTTGGAGCAGAGTTCGGTTAGTTACCTCGGCCGCCCCATTGGCCTACGGGTGCCCACCGAGGTTAGGCGATGGCGATTCCAAGCTCTTCGCAGAACTCTCTGAACTTCGGATTATCGAACTGCTTGCCGTTGTCAGTGATAATGGTATGCAGGAGGCCGAAGCGACAGATGATGGACCTCCACACGAAGTCTCTCGCTCAGCTTCAGTTATTTGAGCCACTGCCTCGCCTCGACCCACTTGGTGAAGTAATCGATTGCGACGAATAAGAACTTCCGTTGTCCCGTAGCAGGGGGAAAGGGGCCCAGAATATCCATCCCCACTTAGCAAAGGGCCAAGCAGAGGAGATGGGAACCAGACTGCTGGAGGGGAGCCTTTGAATATTGGAGTGCTTCTAGCAGGGGTCACAGGTTCGGACGAGATCATCGGCATCCTTTGTATGGTCGGCCAGTAGTACCCTTGGCGCAGCACCTTGTGGCACAGGGACCGGCTCCCCAAATGACTTCCGCAAATTCCTTCGTGCACCTTTCGGAGGGCATAGTTGGCCTCAGACGGGCGAAGGCACCTGAGCAGTGGCGCGGAGAAAGATCGCTCGTAAAGCTGGTCATCAATCAGTATATAGCTGGTGGCTTGCAACTCAGCTTTCTGGCTTCCTTTCGGTCGGCTGGGAGCGATCCTTCTTTGAGATATTTCTAGATCGGGTCGAACCAGGATGGCTCAGCCTCGACTTGCATTACCCGATCAACATCGGCGATGCTGGGCTTTTCCAAGGCCTCCAAATGGAATTTATGTTCGGCATCCATCGTTTCCACAGTTGCCAGCCAAGATAACAGGTTGGCGCGAGCATTTTTGGCTATAGGAATCCGAACAACCTCAAATTCAGAAAAGTGAGAGAGTAAGTTCCATACCTCTTGGAGATACCGGATCATGTTTGGCTCTCGGGCCTCGAATTCTCTCTGCACATGTCTGGCAATCAGCTGAGAGTCGGTGAAGGCGGTTAGCCTTTCCACCTTCAGGTCGCGGGCGATCCGGAGCCTGGCGAGTAGAGCTTCGTACTCGGCCTCGTTGTTGGAAGCTGAGAAGGAGAATCTAATG